>JACXGI010020891.1:0-10712 GCA_016801175.1 Esox masquinongy | reverse complement strand
AAAATGAAAAATAAAAACCTTAAAATAACCTGGTTGCATAAGTGTGCACACCCTCTTATAACTGGGGATGTGGCTGTGTTCAGAATTAACCAATCACATTCAAACTCATGTTAAATAGAAGTCATTACACACCTGCCATCATTTAAAGTGACTCTGATTAATCACAAATAAAGTTCAGCTGTTCTAGTAGGATTTTCCTTACATTTTCTTAGTTGCATCTCAGAGCAAAAGCCATGGTCCCAGGAGAGCTTCCAAAGCATCAGAGGGATCTCATTGTTGAAAGATATCAGTCAGGAGAAGAGTACAAAAGAATTTCCAAAGCATTAGATATACCATGGAACACAGTGAAGACAGTCATCATCAAGAGGAGAAAATATGGCACAACAGAGACATTACCAAGAACTGGATGTCCCTCCAAAATTGATGAAAAGATGAGAAGAAAACTGGTCAGGGAGGCTTCCAAGAGGCCTACAGCAACATTAAAGGAACTGCAGGAATTTCTGGCAAGTACTGGCTGTGTGCTACATGTGACAACAATCTCCTGTATTCTTCATATGAATGGGCTATGGGGTAGGGTGGCAAGATGGAAGCCATTTCTTACAAAGAAAAACATCCAGGCCCGGATGAAGTTCGCAAAAACAAACATCAAGTCTCCCAAAAGCACGTAGGAAAATGTGTTATGGTCTGATGAAACCAAGGTTGAACTTTTTGGCCATAATTCCAAAAGGTATGTTTGGCGCAAAAACAACAGTGCACATCACCCAAAGAACACCATACCCACAGTGAAGCATGGTGGTGGCAGCTTCATGCTTTGGGGCTGTTTTTCTTCAGCTGGAACCGGGGCCTTAGTCAGGGTGGAGGGAATTATGAGCAGTTCCAAATACCAGGCAATTTTGGCACAAAACCTTCAGGCGTCCGTTAGAAAGCTCAAGATGAAGAGGAAGTTCACCTTTCAGCACGACAACGACCCAAAGCACACATCCAAATCCACAAAAGCATGGCTTCACCAGAAGAAGATTAACGTTTGGGAATGGCCCAGCCAGAGCCCAGACCTGAATCCAATTGAACATCTGTGGGGTGATCTGAAGAGGGCTGTGCATAGGAGATGTCCTAGCAATCTGACAGATTTGGAGCACTTTTGCAAAGAAGAGTAAGGAAATATTGCCACGTCAACATGTGCCATGCTAATAGACTCCTACCCAAAAAGATTGAGTGGTGTAATAAAATCAAAAGGTGCTTCAACAAAGTATTAGTTTAAGGGTGTGCACACTTATGCAACCAGGTTGTTGTGAGTTTTTTATTTTTCCAGTTTTTTATTTTTTTAGTTTGTTTTTCAATTGAATTGTTCATGTTATAGGTCACATTAAAGGTGGAAAAAGTTCTGACATGATTTATCTTTGTCTCATTCTTTTACATCACAAGAATCTGGCATTTTAACAGGGGTGTGTAGACTTTTTATATCCACTGTAGTTTGGTCGTGTAATCAGCATCAGCTTCAGACAGAGGGTGGGTTCTGATCCACACCAGATCATTACACTCCAATGCGAATTCTCTGCCATCTGGGCTTGTGGTAATCTCGCTAGGCCATACATTGAAATCGTCACACCTCACCTGGACGTCTGGAAATTGTTTGCAATTCAAAAACCTGTTTGTATGGACCGCTAAAATTACTATTGGATGTTACATTTCAAGAACCTTCCTTCCACTCGCAGCTGAAGTGTTCTGTTTGCTAATCACTACTGTATATTAGGATAGGAATCATTTTGTGGGGACTTTTCCATGTTCAATTTTTCATCCATTGCAGGAAATGTGTTAAACTAGAACCCAGGTAGAAGGGGGCTTGGGTTCAGGTTAGGGGTACCTAAGTAGCCTCATCCCGGCGGTGGCCCCGAGGTAGAGGGGGGTCTCATGGCGCCTGCGTCGGGGGACATTGAGCTCTGCTTCTTGAATACATAACCTCAGAGACTCCCCTGCCTGTTCTGGAGACAATGAGTAGCTGGAGATTCCCGGACCTAGGCGGGAAAGACACATGGTTTTGCTAGGTTAAAATATTTAGATTTCATTAACCTAGGTAGGTGTAATTACTAAGAAAGCATGAAGAATTATTTGTTTGATTAGCTAGATAACATTAGCATTGCTAGTTTGAAATAGTTATATAACGTTAACATTCCTTAGTTTCAGTGGCTAGATAACACTAGATTTCCTGAATTCAAATGGCAAGATAATGTTATCATTTCTAAATTTTGTTAATTAGTCAAGTTTGTTTATCGAGATAATATTGGCATTGCTAGATTGAATTTGCCAAATCATAAAAATTCCTAGGTTTGTAACTACGTAATGTTAGCAATCCAAGGTTAAATTAGCATGAATAGTATTAACATTTCTAGATTTAGTTATATAGCTTGAGTAGTGATACATTTTATAAGCTAAATAAGGTTAGCATTGCAAGGTATTGTGATTATAGACATGTAGTGCTTGTGCACCATTGACTTGACAGAAATGTTTCTGCTTCACTCTTCCGGTGTCATTCTCCTTCTCTGCCGGCCACTCGTAGATATACACTGCTGTATGAGAAGAGCCAGCATCCAGGACAATTCCATACTGAGGGAGAGATAAAGAGATATACAGAGAGAGAGAGAGATACAGAAAGATACCATGGTTAATGATAATAACTTTAGAAAACCTTGAGGAAGTTATAGCTCAGTAAGCACAACATTACCATCGACAAGGGTAGATACAGGAAAACCTGTCTCCATGTAGATTAATTAGGCTGTGCAACTTCTGCAACACAGCAGAACTTGTGACGGATCTGCCTTTCCTTCATGAGTTTAATTTCTCAAAAATTTAGACAATTACTCATGGTAAAATAGGTTAGTCGGCATTTTCGTCATCATTATTTAAAAAACAAAACCATACTTATTAGGGTGATAGGCAAATATGAAAAAAAATCTTAATTAACATTTGAATACATTATTTTATGTTCATAAGGTTTTTATGAAATCTGAAAATGTGTTTAATGAAAAAATGTCAAGACAAGACATTGTGTGAAAATGGCCTATGTGCAACTGCTATGCTTTTACAACTTTCTCTGCATTTCTCATGAAATATAAATTGGTAACTCAGTTGCATACACATTAAAAAATGCAAATTGATAATATCTTTCAAGCAGCCATGTTGATGTTTTGGGAACTGTCTAAGTTGACATTTCTATAAAAAGATTAAAAACAATAACTTTCCCAAACAATGTGTCCTACTGTAGATTAACAGTTGGAGTATGCACTGCAGTTGGAGGAGTGAAATTCATAGAGTTATTAATGCTGTGATTGATCATCCATTAATGACATCATGTTTTTACCAATACCAGATTGCCAGTTTAATTCCAATGGGAAGTCTTTTAATTCTATATTGAAGTCACAAAGCAGATCTCAACTGTCATACAACCACATGCTAAATATTTGATTGGAGGGACATTTCTAAAGATCTTTATATCTTGCAAATGTAGACTGCAAGGTAAAATAACTTATATAAAGCTTTTTAGTAACCAGCTAGAAAATATTAAGTAATGAGGAAGCACACAGCTAATAGGCAAGACAGCTATAGTGAATATGGCTGATCATAAAACTCTAGCTAGCTGAAGAGTAGTCTTGTCTTATCGTGTCTTGAGGAATAAAATTTGACTTTCACATAGTTATGTCATAGTTATATTTTTCCATCCCAGAAAATGAAAAAGTTAAGCAAAAAATTGGTTGTAACTTGTTGCCATAACAACCACATATGGTACCTTGTACTTCTGTTGGAGAGGTTTGTTCTGCAGTACTGCTGTTGTTACCAGGGCAACTATTGCTATGATACCAAGCACAGCGATGAAGATTACCACCGCCTTATGCCAGGGGTTCTTTTCTTTCATTTCTGGGAATGAGAGAGAGAGATAGTAAGACAGGGGGTGTGAGTCGGATTTGTGGGATTTTGCATTTTCCAGCCATCCGCTGTGGATGTCACATCTGTATTATGTTGGGGAGGAAGATTCTGAGTACTCATTGTTGCATTTTTACACAATGACTCTTTCTAAAAAAAAAAAAAAAAGTGTTCTAAATGTCTATATGAACTCCAGCTGAAACTTTAACCAGCTGTGCATTCATCAAGGGAAATGGTCCATGCTTGTCAGGGGGCAACTTCCTATTTTGTCTTATGTTAAAAAAGTGAGCATTAAAATGTTACAGGAACAGATAATGTCAGGAACAGATATAGCAGAAAAAACATTTGTTCACTCAACATTTATTCAGGTATAATGGCACAGTACTAAAGTCATTAGATACATTTTATAATGGCGCATTATGGCGTGTAGGTGCAGGACACCTCACAGCATTTTGTATCATGAAGTAGGCTGGTCCTCTCGGAAGTCCTTTACGTCATTGCGCTCTAACTTTGTTTATAAATCCCCCTAACAGAAACTACCGGGACACCTTCCAACATGTTGAACAATCTCCAAAAACACCATAGAATTTGAGCAGATTTAGGGGTTTTCAAGTTCTAATTTTATTGACAAATGTAATAGATGTTTCATTTTGGCATGTATGGCTGTTTTGAGTCTGTGATCAATTTTTTGTTTTGCAACTGGTATGTAATGGTTGCTATATCAATTTTGGTTCATGAACCATTGACTTGGGTCAGTGTGACTTCCTTTTTTAATATGTTTAAATAGAATGATCGCAAATTTTTGTTTTGTTTGTTGGATTACCCACGCACAATAGCTAATCTTTGCAAACATGCTTCATTTTGTTGTTGCTTTTGCATTCACGATTAACTAATATTACACTAACGTTACGCAACTAATTTTTGCAGGAAATGTGTCTACACTGCCACTAGAAATGATCATGAAGGGTGTTAGATGTAGTAACTTGTTTCTATCACATGTAACAGAAATAAAAAAGGAATTTGTGGTTGGATTGTTACAGTAAGAATGCTGCAGTAATGCTTACAAGCGAGTTTAACAGGAGGATTTTGGATTACAAAGTAACATGCTCTTTAATTACAAAGTAACATGCTCTTAAATTACAAAGTAACATGCTCTTTAATTACAAAGTAACATGCTCGCTGCAGAACAAACTGTATAGGGGCTCTGAATGTAACGCAATTAACTGGTTACGGGGTGGTGTTGTTCACTTCTCTTTCTTGGGGAAGGATCAACAAATTTTCCCTTAAGGACTTCAAATTGAAAAATGAATTGAGAGAGTGGTTGAATGGTGTGTTAGGGTGAGGAAAAGAAAAGGGGGAGGAGGACTGTTAGAGAGAAACAGAGAGAGAGAGGAGAGGGGTGGAGAGGGAGTTCAAGGAAAGGAGGCAGTGAGGAAGAGGGAGGTTGATGGAATAACTTGGGCCAGCTTAACATCATGATGTCATCAGCAGACGAATTGACTACATGTGTGCTGCCTGCTTGAGTAAATTCAAAGTGTGTGAGTGTGTGTGTGTGTGTGTGTGTATTTAGGCTTTTCTTTTGATTTGAGCATTCAGCGAGAGCTCTATGAGTTTCCAATGTTTACAGAATTTAGGTGATCCAAGAGGGCGAATATACACAAACATACTGTGCAGACTGGCTGTTTTCGGGCTGTTTACACAGGGGCAGTGGAACAAGAGGAGCCCGTTGCACATCTGGTGCCTGACACTTGTAATGTATAGCCCTGTTTATACCTGGTTTCAAATGTATCAACAAGAGATCACTGTATCTTTTGTAATTGTCTACACGCCTCTGAACATGCGGTCACAATGAGAATGTGTACAAGATCAGGACAAAACACACTTGCCAGTGCCAGGTATTAATAGGGCTTGGTAGATTAACAGACATTCAGCCAGTAATTACTATGCAACTCACTACACAGAACTGTGATGCAGTAGATAGCACCAACAACACAGCCACCACGCATATCACACACTAAGCCAATGTGCTTCCAGTTGTCATAGATATCACCCAAACACGAACTGTAACGCACCCAAACACAAACATTGCAAATTACAAAATCACAGCAAAATAAAAAGGTGGACAGAGAAATAAAGGGAGAAAAAGGAAGAGGGATTGAGAGGGAAATCAATTAAAAAGGAGAAAGAGGACTCAAAGTAAAGAGATGGTAAGGAAACAAAGCTAAACAGTTTAACACTACTGAATATTCTTAGTTTACTGATTAACAGACTACATAAACTGAAAAGTCTAAACACTCTACTGAACAGTCTTTCAACTGACTACTAAACAGTCTAAATTTACTGACTATTAAACAGTCTAACTGCTGAACAGTCTAACTTCCTTGACTACTGAACATTTTAACCCTACTGAACAGTCTAACTTCCTTGACTACTGAACAGTCTAACTCTACTGAACAGTCTAACTTCCTTGACTACTGAACAGTCTAACTCTACTGAACAGTCTAAATTGATGGACTACTGAACAGTCTAACCATACTGAAAGGTCTAACTATACTGACTATTGAACAGTCTAACTCCACTGAACCAAAGAGAAACACAAAAGCAGAGAGTGACTTACCTCCTAACCCTCACCCTCTGCGGGTTATCCAGGAAGGTAAAGATAGGAAGAAAAGAGAGCAACCGAGGGAAGAGAGACCGAGAAGGGTGTAAAAAGACAGAGGAAGAACGAGTAAGTAGACAGGGAGAATGAGAGGATGAGAAAAGGGGGGAGGGGGAGAGAGAGAGAGGTGTTGATAGTGAGCGATAACGGTAACTATGTGATACGACTAGTCTGTTAGATAACCAGGAGGATTTTCCCTCTCTAATGACCACGGCAGCGACACAATGTGTGTATGTGTTTTAGAAGAACAGGCGCTTAGAAACAGAGCCTGGCATTTCCTCTCCCAACCTCGGTAGTACAGCTTGTCGGCATGGAAACAGAGCTGAAGTGTGTGTGTGTGTGTGTATGACAGAGAGAGACTCTGTGTGTTTGTGTGTGTGGTAAACCTTGAAAGGGGCTCATTATGGGGAGCCAGTGTTTGAGTCTAAGCTACATGTGTGTGGGGCGGAAGTGGGGACCCCCTTCGTTGGGTGTTTGTGTTAGAGTGCGATTGGTCCGGCAGTTTGTGACATAGCTGTGACGGATTGGAATTCCCTGTGTGTTGCATGTGAGTGTGTGTGCTTGCGCTCCGGCATGTGCTACGTTCCGTAATAACCAACCGAACATTGTCGCTCAAACAAAAGGACAACAAACATAACTACAACCAAAGCAGATTAAAAATCATTTTAAAAGGGAATTTAATTCCCACTCATGGAGTGTCCACTGACAAACAAATTGGAACCCAACATCAAAACAACTTCTAAAAGACACCCACCATGAGTGCCCACTAAGTTACCACAAAGAAGGCAAACCAAATGAACCCACAACAACTAGGATAGGGAATGAAAATCAGAAATGGAGCAATATATGCGGGCCTGCCAGTATATATGTTGTCCAGTACTGTGCCGGCATATACAGCTCTGGAAAAAATTAAGAGACCACTGCACCTTATTCTTTCTTTTCCAAAAAAGTTGAAAAGGAACGTTTTGAGTGAGGAACAGAAGCGTTCAATTTGCAGTGGTCTCTTAATTTTAACCCTTCTGTTCCTCACTCAAAACCTTCCTTTTTTACTTTTTTGGAAAGGAAAGAAAAAGGTGCAGTGGTCTCTTAATTCTTTCCGGAGCTGTATGTTGTCCAGCACCGTGATAAACTGAAAAAACTTAAAAGATCTGTTTGTATATAATTTATAATAGTATATTATAGTAGTGTGCTTTAGAATGGGTGCTTTTCTGTCTAATTGTTATCTCACTATGAATGTGATAAATATCTTGCATATGTTAACATTAGTTTGCTTTGGCTCATGAATTGATATTCTGTGATAGTTACAGCCTGGGAATGGATTGTTCAGGCTTTAATGAGTTCTCAATCCTGATGACCTCTTGAACTTTCATGGCTTTTGAGGAGACACGGTTCCCAGCTAAAATAATGGGTCTGGAGAGTGTTATTTTTAAGTGAGGGAGGGTGTCATTGGTGAAGGAGCAAAATGGGACACCATATTGTAAACATTGAGCTAACACACCTCATATAGTAAACATATGACATTTTGAAACCTGACTTTTGGTCTCTTTTATATAATAATATTTTGGTTGCGTGATAAGATATGTATTTTTTAATCCAAACAAGACCAGAATACTGGCTACCAGGGTAGCCAACAGGATTTCCAGGGGACAGGATAGAATATTCCTGTTTGGCCCCCACTCATGTTTGTCCGCAGGATGCTATTTTGTGCTGGTCTTTTTCCAGTGATGTAACTGAGGCTACTCCAGTAAAGAGGTGGAATGTGGTTAATATCAGCATTTGAGGCAATCAAAACTCTGCTCTCACACAGGTTTGTATGTAAAAATGTTTGGCCTTCTAAGAATTCTATTTCAAACAACGCATCAACCAGCTGTAACTTTTCATTTCATGACAGTGTTAGTTCAAACGTACACTGTCCACCACGTTACCAAGCACTTCATTTGAGAAGTCAGTACTAGCCATTACATAAAGAACAAAGTGAAATTTATTCAGTAATATGATTCCAGGTACACATTTCACAGACACCCCTCTCTCGGGACACTCCAGAAAGGAATGAAGCAGAAAAAAAGAGATGGTGGTGAGAAATAAAGCATAACCACCCATTGTTATCATGGGTGCATTGAGTGTTGGAACAAGGCAAACAAAAAGTGGAAGACAACTTTCCTGCGTTTGCTTATTATTACTACAGACAGGCACCACATTAGCTCAAAAAGAATTTTTGCTTTAAAAAGTGTCTTTTTTGTCTTCAAAATTATTATCGTATTCTTAGATCACCATTTTGTCAGGCAGACAGTATCTTTGTTTTCTGTGAATTCTGGAAATTGTGATATTTTTTTTATACAGACCAATACGTACAACCTACCGGAAGAGTTAATTTGCACATTCTAGATTGTGCTGAGGAGATCATGTGTTATTATGACACAAATGTACCTCACTGACGTGATTAGTACAATAAGTAGATGTGCTATTGTCAAACACACATTAAAAGAGTACACTTGTTACAATTAAGCCCAGTCCAGACTTTTAATAGAATAAGTAAATTCAATTAATCTTTAATTTTTATGTACAAAATTTTTGGACATTTTTTAAAACACATATCATACATTTCTAAATCTAGATTTTGGTGGGCTTAATAGGTGTGCTTACCCTAGCAAAGTGCTTGTGAATTAATAAGCACTGCAAAATTACTGCCCATTTCTGTATTGTTTGGCATTGAAAGAAAATCCATGACTGAGACCACGTTTGATAACTCTGCCTGAACCCATTACTAACACTCTCTGGCAGAGTGACTCACTAAGGAGCCAGACTGGTAGTACAAATAGTGAACAATACAAAGCTAAAACTGACTTTCAGAAGTCTGGGGTGCTGAGGCTACTACGGTGAAGGGCTGCAACTCCTCTGGCAAATCTCCTTCCTGTAGCTGTCATTGTGCATAACACTTCCTGCAATAGTTCTAACTATACCTTAAAGTGCTCGTTTAAACTAACATTAACCCTTCCTGCAGTTCATTCTGCCGCACAGAAATCCACACACACATCTATCACCTCCATCAGCAGCACACTGAAGGTTTCCTGCCATTGTTCCACTGTTTGTTTGGTCATTTGTGTGTGTGTGTGTGTGTGTGTGTGTGTGTAACAGTATGTCTTTGTATATACCATATGTGCATGTACATTAGATGTATGCAACTATAGTTGGGTTCTATAGTTGCCATGGCACCTTGGGGCAGTCAATGCAGAGAGCTCCTGTACATTTTGCAAAAGCATAATATTTTATTACTTTTTCTTTGAATCTATTTGATTTATTTTTGGTTTTGGATTTCTAAAGGAGTATACTGTAGATCTTGTCTGGGTTACTATTTATTTCATTCCTTCCATTCTGATGGCAAATTAGCTCTTTTGACATAGCTAACAATGCTAGCAGGTTAAAACTGTTAGTGTTTTGAATTTAACAGCATAGCTACACCACCATATACATTTGGTTGTTTAACTTACGTTCTACCCCATGAGAAACTGCAATGCGTGGTGAGCTGGCGGAGGTGATTGACTCATCATTCAGTCTGAGTACTAAGACTTTGTGGACTGTCATCACAGACTGGGAACATTTCATTGTGATGTTGGGAATGGCGATGTGCCAGTGAGACGCCTTACATGGTGAGTCAACTGAGATTCCTGTCAGCCTGCCAGCCAACAACCTGCTCATCTCCCCCCGATTCTGGATTACAACAATACGTTCCACTCTAGCTGAACATTGTTGTACACTAGTGCAGACTTACTGTTAAATGTGCAGTAAATGTTCATCAGAAAAATATACTAATGGGGAACTTTTTCCTGTCCTCATTTTCAAAAGGAAAATTTGGGCTCAGGTGTTGGTGTTAGGGCAGAAGTTACAACTGGGGTTGAGGTTAGAATTAGGCATTATTGTTTTTAGGTTTAGGCACTGGAGCTAGGATAAGTTTAAGCATCAGTGTTAGGCTATTGAGTTTACGGTTAGGTTGGGGTTATGTTATGTTATGTTATGTTAGGTTGGGGTTATGGTTTCAAGGGTAGGATTAGTGAATTTGATTTTTTTAAGGGCATTCAACTTTGGTATTCCCATTAACATAAATGTGTGTGTGTGTGTGTGTGTGTGTGTGTGTGTGTGT
>JACXGI010020890.1:0-10715 GCA_016801175.1 Esox masquinongy | reverse complement strand
ACGTCCAGCTGGGAGGAGACCTTGGGGTAGGCCCAGGACTAGGTGGAGAGATTATATTTCGACACTGGCCTGGGAACGCCTCGGGATCCCCCAGTCAGAGCTGGCAAATGTCGCTCGGGAAAGGGAAGTTTGGGGTCCCCTGCTGGAGCTGCTGCCCCCGCGACCCGATACCGGATAAGCGGATGAAGATGATGATGATAATTCAAAATAGGTTGATAAAAATATGACTTGCATGTTATGCATGTTATTGTATTCATCATATTTTTACTTATTTTTTCTTGTTCACTACAATCTTCAAAATATATTGGATGAAAACCAAAGTAATTAGCAATGGTAGAAATTAATTCAGTGGCCATTTTCATTAGTGACATTTCTTATATGTCTACCACCTAGTCCTGCTAGATAGCTAACTAGGTAGCCCACAAACAATAGTGAAACAATGTTAAAAGTAATATTGACATGGTACTGTAGATCCATTTTCATGGACCTGTTTTTGCTTGACAGTGCTACTTTTACACTTAATAGTGGCCAGCAATCCCCGGAATGCATCGCTAAGACAATAACATACATAATAGCTACACTACCTAGTAAGGCAGGGGTCCTCTAGTTACAGATATACAGCTCCATAAAAAATTAAGAGACCACTGCACCTTTTTCTTTCATTTCCAAAAAAGTCAAAAAGGAAGGTTTTGAGTGAGGAACAGAAGGGTTAAAATTAAGAGACCACTGCAAATTGACCGCTTCTGTTCCTCACTCAAAACTTTCCTTTTCAACTTTTTTGGAAAGGAAAGAAAAAGGTGCAGTGAAAGTGATTTTTTCCGGAGCTGTATATACAAACACAATTCCTCTTAACAAATCTGGTCTGTGTTTGATAAATATTCAAATTCAGAATGAATCTTTCAAGAGCATAAGGAGGCTGAGGGAAATCAATTATTGCAACGGCTGCATTGTTACATTAAAACATTTTGGCAGGGAAACACTTTAATTTCTATTAGAAGTAGTTTTAGATCATAGAAATCTGTAAAGACTGGGAAGTTATTTTCAAAATAAACTTGTTGTAACTTTGTTGATTAAAATAAGAAAGGCTTCTTTATATCAACCACCAAAATAAACATGGCAGGGGATCTTTTTGCCAACCATTACAACACGACTTGTGGTTGGACAAGTGTCTCTGCTCATTTTGTTGTGATTGTCTGTCTCCCTTTCTGTTATATAATTCATTGCCATCTGCTATGGCTGGGTGTAAATTTGAACACAGGCTGACTTGCTCACCCAAGCTTCATGTGTTAACATTTGCCACTGTCTAATTAAGTGAAAAAATGGGATGTATTGGCTTGAAAATGGTGGGCGTCTGATAATGGCAGTCATAATAGTTTGGGATATGTGTCTGTCACACAATGCAAATTAACTTATTAGATCAGGGTAATTAGGGCAAAGCAACCGTTAAAAAGGACAGAGCTGCTCAGCCATGATTTAAGAGGGCCCATCTGATTTCAAGACTAATCTCTATGGAACGTCTTGCTATTTAATGAGTAAGGTCACCAAAGCAAAACATTTTGAATGAAAATTAAAGGTTGTTTAGGTGTGGTACGACACACTTGGGTGGCAAGACACTTTGGGTAATTTAAATATGCAAATAAATGCCAAGTAATCAAAAAGCCAAGTTGGTGGAGTGGTTAAATCACTGCCTTGCAATTAGCTGTCATTGCGAGACCAGTATTTGAATACTAATAATACAACCCCGTTTCCCAAAAAGTTGGGACTCTGTGTAAAGAAAAATTTAAAAATGTAAAGAAAAACAGAATGATGTACAAAAAACAGAAATAGTACAAAGACAACATATTAAATGTTGGAAAAATTTTATTGTTTCTTGAGAAATATATGCCCACTTTGAATTCGATGCCAGCAATGTGTTTCAAAAAACCTGGGACAGAGGCACCAAAAGACTGAAAAAGTTGTGTAATTCTAAAAAAAAACCTGGTGGAACATCTCACAACTAATTAGGATAATTGGCAACAGGTCAGTAACCTGATTGGGTATAAAAAGAGCATCCAAGAGAGGGTGAGTCTTTCAGAAGAAAAGATAGGAAGGGGTTCACCACTCTGTGAAAGACTGTGCAGGCAAATAGTGCAACAATTAAAGAATAATGTTTCTCAGTGTAAAATTGCAAAAGGTTTGGGGATCATCATCTACGGTACATAATATCATTCAAAGACTCAGAAAATCTGGAGAAATCTCTGTACGCAAGAGACAAGGCCGAAAACCAATACTGGATGACGGTGATCTTTGGGGCCTCAAGTGGCACTACATTAAAAACAGACACGATCCTCTAGTGGAAATCAATGAATGAGCTTAGAAACACTTCTGAAAACCACTGTCTGTGAACACAGAACATTGCTGCATCTACAAATGCAAGTTAAAACTCTATCATGCAAAGAAGAAGCCATAATATAAACAAAATCCAGAAACGCCGCCACCTTCTCTGGCTCTGAATCCAAATTTGCAATTATTTTTGGGAATCATGGACGCCACGTTCTCCGGGCTAAAGATGAGAGTGACCATCCGGCTTGTTATCTGCGCACAGTTCAAAAGCCAGCAACCATGATGGTATGGGGGTACATTAGTGCACATGGCATGGGTGACTTGAACAATATATACAGGTTTATATACATTTAGGTCTGGAAATATTTGGACACTGACACGTTTTTTTTTTTGGACAGTGACACATAATTGGACAATCATAATTAACACAATCATAAATTAAATCTTTATTTGTAATACTTTGTTGAGAATCCTTTGTAGGCAATGACTGCTTGAAGTCTGGAATGCATGGACATCACCAAAAGCTGGGTTTCCTCCTTTGTGATGCGTTGTTGTTTGTTCGTGGGTCTTTCTGCCTTAAGTTTTGTCTTCAGCAAGTGAAATGCATACTTGATCGGGTTGAGATCAGGTGAATATTCCACTTCTTTGCCTTAAGAAAACTGCTGGGTTGCTTTCACAGTATGTTTTGGGTCATTGTCCATCTGTAAAGTGAAGTGCCATCCAATCAACTTCGCTGAATTTGTCCAAATCTGGGCACAGTAGATCCCTATGCACTTCAGAATTCATCCGACTGCTTCTGTCTTCTGTCACATCATCAATAAACACTAGTGACCCAGTGCCATTGGAAGCCATGCATGCCCATGCCATCACAGTGCCTCCGCCGTGTTTTTCAGACAATGTATGCTTCGGATCATGAGCCGCTCCAAGACTTCTCCATACATTCCTGCAATTTGGATGTAAATACCCTCAAAAAATAAAGGGAAAATACATTCACATCTGCTCTACTTGTCCTCTGTGAAAATAAGTAATCTCTCTTTTACTAAGATGTGGGATTCAGACAAAACTGTACAAGCTGAGATTTCTCATTATCATGACTGTTTCAGTGATAATTCTGAATGAATCCAAATTAACCTCTGAATGCCCACTAGGGTTCAATTAAAAGACAACCTGAAGTTATAATCTATTTCCTTTAACATGTCAATTTAATATTTAAACAGTCACATTTCTAAAGTGAGTTACCTGAAATCTTTTGGTTTGCACTGAACATACAGCATGTTAAAGGGCTTATTCCTATCTGAACAAAAATAGGATTTAAATAAATGTGGTACAATCTAGTACTCTGTATGCAAAGACAATATTTCACCTTCACATTCACAACATATACAGGTCCGCAAAAAATTAAGAGACCACTGCACCTTTTTCTTTCCTTTCCAAAAAAGTCGAAAAGGAAGGTTTTGAGTGAGGAACAGAACAGAAATATACATATATGTTAGCTGTATGCTATATGCATCTACTTATGCTGGATACTGATTTCAATATCAAACCTGCGGTATAATACTATTCAGCAGTTTTGTATAATTAGAAATCACATAGCCTACACACAATGCCTGCTTATTGAGGTGAAAACATAATTTGTATTTAATTGTCCCAGCTGGTTCTTTGCTGAGTCCTTTCATTATGAGGAACATGTGTAGTTGCAGCTGGTTTAGCTATTGTGATGTTCCATCTCAATCAGGAGGAGTATCTTGAGTTGGGTTTGGAGACAGCGTGATAGGAGGCAGGAATCCTGGTTTCAAGTCTTCAGGACTGGCTTTCAAATGTTTTTTAGATCTTTTGAGAATATCGTAGAGTTCACAATTCCAAAACTCTGACCTTTTCACGATGTGCACTGCAATTATATCCTTCAGTGCGGGCTAAAGACGGGTATGCAGACTGTTTCAAATTCTCCTTCATCTGAAGTCTGATGATGACATCAGTGGCGGAGCTTAGCTATCTCTCCCATGTGTGCGAACCATTGCCGCGGAGGCACCCCTAACCACCACCCCCCATCGCTACCTGATTTCCAAACTAAAAGATAGGCAGATTATATAAATATTTAATACAATTCTCCCAATAATGTATGTATGTTTCATGTACCATGATGAACAAAAGGTTGTTATTAGGCTACAACAAAACGTACCTGCAGTTACAAAACTTCGCTGCTAGCTGCATTTGGACCTGGATCATAACTGTAATCCCATTTCGCTGTAAGATGTTATGCTGCTCCTGTCATTGTAACGTCAGATCTATCCATTTTCTCTTGCTTCTGCTGCTCAACAACTTTACTAAAGACGTTTCTCAAGGGCACATATCAATATTTAATTTTTCCTTCCTCTAAGTGGCAGACATATCTACGTTCCATTTTTATGTTTTGTTACTTCATTTTCCACTGTTCAGATCCTTCACAAACGAGCTGACAAAATCCTACGTTTTACCCAAGGTTGCCAGATTCACGGATTATAAGCCCAATCACCAGCGGACTCGACATAAAAACTGCACGCTATCACTTAATATAGCCCAATTATGGGGAAAACTGACCCATCTGGCAACGCTGTCAACAGTCTTGTTGGATTTGATTAGATTCAACTTTATTGTCATTGAACAAGTACAAGTACAGTGCAATGAAATGCGCTTAGCAAGTGCAAATAGAACAGGGCATAAATTTGCAAGTATTATGTATATGTACACCGATCAGCCATAACATTATGACCACCTGCCTAATATTGTGTAGGTCCCCATTTTGCCGCCAAAACAGCCCTGACTCGTCGAGGCATGGACTCCACTAGACCTCTGAATGTGTGCTGTGGTATCTGGCACCAAGACGTTAGCAGCAGATCCTTCAAGTCCTGTAAGTTGCGAGGTGGGGCCTCCATGGATCGGACTTGTTTGTCCAGCACATCCCACAGATGCTTGATTGGATTGAGATCTGGGGAATTTGGAGGCCAAGTCAACACGCTAAACTCTTTGTTGTGTTCATCAAACCATTCCTGAACCATTTTTGCTTTGTGGCAGGGCGCATTATCCTGCTGAAAGAGGCCAATTTCATCAGGGAATACCGTTGCCATGAAAGGGTGCACATGGTCTGCAAAAATGCTTAGGTAGGTGGTATGTGTCAAAGTAACATCCACATAAATGGCAGGACCCAAGTTTTCCCAGAAGAACATTGCCCAAGGCATCATACTGCCTCCGCCGACTTGCCTCCTTCCCATAGTGCATCCTGGTGCCATGTGTTCTCCAGGTAAGCGACGCACACGAATCCGACCATTCATGTGATGTAGAAGGAAACAAGATTCATCAGATCAGGCCACCTTCTTCTATTGCTCCGTGGTCCAGTTCTGATGCTCACGTGCCCATTGTAGGCGCTTTTGGCAGTGGACAGGGGTCAGCATGGGCACCCTGACTGGTCTGCGGCTATGCAGCCCCATATGCAACAAACTGTGATGCACTGTGTGTTCTGGCACCTTTCTATCAGTATCAGCAATTTTTCAGCAATTTGAGCTACAGTAGCTCGTCTGTTGGATCAGACCACACGGGCCAGCCTTCGCTCCCTACATGCATCAGTGAGCCTTGGCCGCCCATGTCCCTGTCGCCGGTTCACCGCTTTTCCTTCCTTGGACCACTTTTGGTAGGTACTGACCACTGCAGACCTCTCAAGGGCTGCAGGTTTGGAGATGCTCTGACCTCAGATCCTTATGCTTGCCCATTTTTCCTGCTTGTAACACATCAACTTTGAGGACAGAATGTTCACTTGCTGCCTAATATATCCTACCCACTGACAGAGTTATTCAGAGTTATTCACTTCACCTGTCAGTGGTCATAATGTTATGGCTGATCGGTGTATATTACAAGTGGAATGTATATATGTGCAGTGAAGGCAAATGCAGTACAAATGGCAATACTAATGTGCAATTGAAGCAAATAGAGGAAGGCAGAAAAATTTACAAATATTAAGTATAGTGTATATTACATGTGTGATAAGTAGTTGTGCGGGTACAAATGACAATTCTATCACATTCTGAATGTGCAATTGAGGCAAATTGAAGGAGTAAGGTAGTATGTGCAACCGGGATGCAGAAATAGCAGCAATGAGGTCCCCGAGGTCGACATGTACGGTATATGTAACAACTGAAAAATGAAAGTACGATGGCAGTTCTCATGTACTCAAGACATTTTTGTTTTGTCTCTGGGGTATCAAATAGAGATTTCTGTCCACAAATGCTGTTCATTCGGGCACCCTCTCTCGCCTGGACAGAATTAGCGGGCTTTTGCTCTTTTTTTTTATTGATGTGTCCTCAGGAACTGTGCTTAGCTTTCACTTCCATCTTACCTTCACTACCTTAATTCCCACCTCAAAGATATAGGCAGACAATATTTATTTGTAATACCATTCTATGCATGCTTTCATCAAGTTTCAACTACCATGCTAAACAGGTTATCAGCAGCAACAATTTGTACCTGCAGATGTTAATAGCTTCAATGCTAACATAAGTAACTTAAGAATTCCTTTAATGAATAGTATATAGCAAATAAGCAACATCAATTTCATAATATATTTTTATTGTCATTTTGCTTGCAATAATTCTTTTCAATAATGACGCAAACGTTCTGATAGGCGCCTCTGATTGGCTGCTATGGATGCGGGACACCCATTAAAGCTCTGCCTCAGCGTATCCTAACGTAAATATACATCTCCAACTTAGTTTTGCCTGGCAAATTGGATTCATTAATTTTAACCCTTCTGTTCCTCACCCAAAACCTTCCTTTTCGACTTTTTTGGAAAGGAAAGAAAAAGGTGCAGTGGTCTCTTAATTTTTTCTGGAGCTGTATATACACAGTATCTCACAAAAGTGAGTACACCCCTCACATTTTTGTAAATATTTGGTTATATCTTTTCATGTGACAACACTGAAGAAATGACACTTTGCTACAATGTAAAGTAGTGAGTGTACAGCTTGTATAACAGTGTAAATTTGCTGTCCCCCTCAAAATAACACAACACACAACCATTAATGTCTAAACCGCTGGCAACAAAAGTGAGTGCACACCTAAGTGAAAATGTCCAAATTTGGCCCTAAGTGTCAATATTTTGTGTGACCACCATCATTTTCCAGCACTGCCTTAACCCTCTTGGGCATGGAGTTCACCAGAGCTTCACAGGTTGCCACTGGAGTCCTCTTCCACTCCTCCATGACGACATCACGGAGCTGGTGGATGTTAGAGACCTTGCGCTCCTCCGCCTTCCGTTTGAGGGTTTAGGTCTGGAGACATGCTTGGCCAGTCCATCACCTTTACCCTCAGCTTCTTTAGCAAGGCAGTGGTCGTCTCGGAGGTGTGTTTGGGGTCGTTATCATGTTGGAATACTGCCCTGCGGCCCAGTCTCTGAAGGGAGGGGATCATGCTCTGCTTCAGTATGTCACAGTACATGTTGGCATTCATGGTTCCCTCAATGAACTGTAGCTCCCCAGTGCCGGCCGCACTCATGCAGCCCCAGACCATGACACTCCCACCACCATGTTTGACTGTAGGCAAGACACACTTGTCTTTGTACTCCTCACCTGGTTGCCGCCACACACACTTGACACCATCTGAACCAAATAAGTTTATCTTGGTCTCATCAGACCACAGGACATGGTTCTAGTAATCCATGTACTTAGTCTGCTTGTCTTCAGCAACCGGTTTGCAGGCTTTCTTGTGCATCATCTTTAGAAGGGGTTTCCTTCTGGGACGACAGCCATGCAGACCAATTTGATGCAGTGTGCGGCATATGGTCTGAGTACTGACAGGCTGACCCCCCACCCCTTCAACCTCTGCAGCAATGCTGGCGGCACTCATATGTCTATTTCCCAAAGACAACCTCTGGATATGACGCTGAGCACGTGCACTCAACTACTTTGGTCCACCATGGCGAGGCCTGTTCTGAGTGGAACCTGTCCTGTTGAACCGCTGTATGGTCTTGGCCACCGTGCTGCAGCTCAGTTTCAGGGTCTTGGCAATCTTCTTATAGCCTAGGCCATCTTTATGTAGAGCAACAATTATTTTTTCAGATCCTCAGAGAGTTCTTTGCCATGAGGTGCCATGTTGAACTTCCAGTGACCAGTATGAGGGAGTGTGAGAGCGATAACACCAAATTTAACTCACCTGCTTCCCATTCACACCTGAGACCGTCTAACACTAAGAAGTCACATGACATCGGGGAGGGAAAATGGCTAATTGGGCCCAATTTGGACATTTTCACTTAGGGGTGTACTCACTTTTGTTGTCAGCAGTTTAGACATTAATGGCTGTGTGTTGAGTTATTTTGAGGGGACAGCAAATTTACACTGTTATACAAGCTGTACACTCACTACTTTACATTGTAGCAAAGTGTGATTTCTTCAGTGTTGTCACATGAAAAGATATACTCAAATGATTACAAAATTGTGAGGGGTGTGCTCACTTTTGTGAGATACTATATATATATATATATATATATATATATATATATATATATATATATATATATATATATATATATATATATATATATATATATATATATATATAAAGCAAAAATATGTATTTAAAAATTAAAAACAAAGCAATAATATACATAACAATGTAAACTAGCAGCAGTTTTAAAAAAGAGTAGGATGGGGAATATGAACATCATGGGTAAAAGTATTGAATATTATAGATATAGCAAATATAGCAATAATATACATTACAATGTGAACTAGCAGCAATTTTTAAAAAAGAGTAGGATGGGGATATGAACAATATGAGTAGAAATATTGAATATTATATATACAATATGAGTGTATTATGCCTATGAATGGTACATACAATAGAATATACTAATGTACATTAAATGTACATGGAATAGGATTGGAATGAAATTCATAGCTTTAATGGTGTAGGAGGAGTATGTTTGTAAAAAATAATCATAAGCCTGAAATAATTATTTGGCGGTCACTACCTCCAGTGCATATGAATGGCGGGATCATGGCTTTGAAATCAGCCCAATGCTATTTCAGCAGAAACTATCCTCTATATTTTGCCACTGCATCTAAGCGTATTAAAGCCGGGAAATGTATATTAAAAAGGAAATCATTCTTTAAATATTTAAATTGGGTCTGCTTTTGATTGCCCCACTAACAATTAATAATAATTAAAGCAGTTACCATTAACTATGTGAATGTTCTTCTAGGAAAGCACATGGGAGCAGGGGCCTTTACAAAACTTAATGAAGTAGTTTAAATCACATGGAGAAAATTTTGCATTTGAAGTAATTAGATACACTGCTAATGTATTTAAATTGTAGAGTTAATTGCATTCACACTGACAAAATGTTCCAATGGCAAACAAAAATCCAGATCCTTCAAATATTGTAATAATGTAAAGGAGTTAAAAACAGGCAGTTATCTTGCCATTCTGTGGATGTGGACATCCCAGAGGTACTTTTTTTGTGGCTCAACAAGTAGGAACAAGTCATGAGTGTTGCAAAGCTTTTGACCACTTAGCAACATGGTGAACTTTACACTAACATTCCACTCCCTTCAAGTCAACAGTAGAATGATAGCAAAAACTGAATTGATTCATCCAGGCTGGTATGCATAAACATACACAAAGTGCACTGTGTGTCAAATTAAGAGTTTTTGTTACAGTGTAAATAACATTTCTGTTGCATTTACTAGATATGTTTGCAACAAAGAAATCAATTAACTGATTAATTTGATGCTACAATCTCATGAATGTCAGGAATATTATTTCACTTGCTATCACTTGTTATGCACTTGCTCTGTCTAGCATAGATATCTTAAAGGGTCTTAAAGGGATATTTTAGCATGTTACACCTCATTTTCCACATGCGTTTAGTGTACAGACATCATCCAGTCAGTTATATCAGTTGAAGATCCATTTCTGAGATGTATTTGTCGTTATTCGGTTTTCTAGTTGCATCTTCTAGTCCTGTCCATTTGGCCTGTGCTACACAGTAATTCACGTTCTGACAGCTTACTCTATCCAATGCTATTTGTGTCCAGATAGAAGTAGTTTTCTGAAGACTAGAGTATCTAACAGCAGCTCTGACACAAACGGCCACCACATGTCCCTTTTGAAAGATTCAGGAAGCCCTGTGAGGTGATGAAGTAGTAGTACCCTGTTACAATTTGTACAGTACAGGTGCTGGTCATATAATTAGAATATCATCAAAAAGTTGATTTATTTCAGTAATTCCATTCAAATAGTGAAACTTGTATAATGTATACATTCATTCCACACAGACTGATATATTTCAAGCGTTTATTCCTTTTAATTTTGATGATTATAACTGACAACTAATGAAAACCCCAAATTCAGTATCTCAGAAAATTAGA
>JACXGI010020889.1:0-10764 GCA_016801175.1 Esox masquinongy | reverse complement strand
GAGGGAGACAGAGAGTCTTGGTGAACCATGTCATAAATCACAACCTGACGATGAGGGAGACAGAGAGTCTTGGTGACCTCCTGAGGGTGAAAGGCAGCATCTTGTATACTTACTCCCCATTTCTCACTCCGACTGAGGAATTCTTTTGGGCTTGGCGTTGGAAAGTGTCTGACCACCAACCACACATGTCCTCCCGTCTCTTCTCCAAGCAGTGGAAGAGGCGGAGACATTGAGGTGGGGTCACTCCAAGGTTGGATACGGAACGCAAGTACAAAGTACTAAAGACAGCAGTGTTTTTTATAAAGTACATCAGTATGTTCTTCCTGCTTTGAAAGAGTAATTCAAATGATGCATGTGTGTATCATTCAAAAATGCCATTTTGAAAAAGGATTGTTAGGTTTGGATTGCAGTTTTATTTTGACATAAAAGTGAGATGTTTATCTTCAAATGTTGTGTCTTGTTTAGCTTGTGTGTAGAGTTTTGACACAATGAGACAAATTCACAACAAGTGTGTAAGCAGTCGCAAAAAAATGTAATGGCATTCACCTGGAGGTCCAGGAATAAATCCACCTGGTAGTTAATGGCATTCACCTGGAGGTCCAGGAATAAATCCACCTGGTAGTTAATGGCATTCACCTGGAGGTCCAGGCATAAATCCACCTGGTAGTTAATGGCATTCACCTGGAAGTCCAGGCATAAATCCACCTGGTAGTTAATGGCATTCACCTGGAGGTCCAGGCATAAATCCACCTGGTAGATAATGGCATTCACCTGGAGGTCCAGGCATAAATCCACCTGGTAGATAATGGCATTCACCTAGAGGTCAGGTATAAATCAGTCCTGGAAGAGAAAACCCAGCAGAACTCTGGGTTCCAGGACCTGATGTTGAGAACAACTGCCTGATAGCAAATACTCAGTCTTTAATATACCCAGTCTCTCCTATACCCAGTCCCTCTTATACCCAGTCTCTTCTATACCCAGTCCCTCCTTAAAAACAGTGATGGAACGTGAGGCAGCTGAACTTTATTAATACTCCCTGTATTGTATTACACAGGAGGGTCACCCAGTCAATACCCAAGTCCCTCCTATACCCAATACCTGCTATACCCAGTCTGTAATACAGTCTCTATTACACCCAGTCTCTATTATACCCAGTCTCTACTACAACCAGTCTCTAGGTCCAGCCTCCACTATACCCAGTCTTTACTGTAACCAGTCTCTACTATACCCATTCTCTTCCACACACAGTCTCTTCTATACCCAGTCTCTACTATACCCAGTCTCTACTATACCCAGCCTCCACTATACCCAGTCTTTACTGTAACCAGTCTCTACTATACCCAGCCTCCACTATACCCAGTCTTTACTGTAACCAGTCTCTACTATACCCATTCTCTTCCACACACAGTCTCTTCTACACCCAGTCTCTTCCACACAGTCTCTTCTATACCCAGTCTCTACTATACCCAGTCTCTACTATACCCAGTCTCTTCTATACCCAGTCTCTTCTATACCCAGCCTCTACTATACCCAGCCTCTACTATACCCAGTCTCTACTATACCCAGTCTCTTCTATACCCAGTCTCTTCTATACCCAGGCTCTACTATACCCAGGCTCTACTATACCCAGGCTCTATGCCCAGTCTCTAATAAAGCCAGTTTCTATACCCAGTCTCTACTATACCCAGGCTCTACTATACCCAGGCTCTATGCCCAGTCTCTAATAAAGCCAGTTTCTATACCCAGTCTCTACTATACTCAGTATCCACTATCCCCAGTCTCTTTACTCAATCCCTACTATACTCAGTCTCTGTACCCAGGAAGGTATGCACTGGGTAAAAGCTTCAGGGTTCTGCCAAACACAGAACCCTTCAAAAGGATGTGAATGAACCTCCCAACATCTGAAATATACATGAAGTATATTAATAAAGAATGATCACAAAATCTTTCAAGTCATTAGTTATGTAGTGTGTGTGGGGAGGATTAGTTTATGTGTGTAGTAACAGCATGGTAGATATTGTTCTGTGTGTAGTGTTTGTGTAGTGTCTTTAGCATGGGTGTAGTGTTTGTGTAGTGTCTTTAGCATGGGTGTAGTGTTTGTGTAGTGTCTTTAGCATGATGGTAGTGTTTGTGTAGTGTCTTTAGCATGGGTGTAGTGTTTGTGTAGTGTCTTTAGCATGGGTGTAGTGTTTGTGTAGTGTCTTTAGCATGGGTGTAGTGTTTGTGTAGTGTCTTTAGCATGGGTGTAGTGTTTGTGTAGTGTCTTTAGCATGAGTGTAGTGTCTTTAGCATGAGTGTAGTGTTTGTGTAGTGTGTGTTATTGACTAGTAGCAGGCTGTTCCACATAGTGAGACAGGTCTCCACAGGTCCTGGCCTGCTCCTCAAATGACCACTACATCAGAAACCATTTATGTGTGTGTGTCTGGGTGTGTGTGTGTGTGTGTGTGTGTGTGTCTGGGTCAGTGAGGGGACGGTGTCTGTCAGTGTAACAAGATATGTTTTAGGACTGAATGGGTCAGATAAAAATATAAATAAATTAGACTAAATTTATCAGACCTTAATTTATCAGACCTTTCTCAAGACCCGAGTAAGGTTTCAGAGAGGGCTGGGGGAGGGTGTTGAGGATTACCCCTCCTCCATTATGCTCCTGTCATCCAGCAATGAAAGGTTAACACCCAAACCACCCATCACCATACTCCTGAAACACAACTATTTCCCTCAAACGTACTGTGAGGAAGTCAGAACAACTGGAAGGAAAGACTGTGAAGAGATTTCAAGGAGAAAGAGGGTAAGATGAGTAGGAAAGCAGTATGTGTGTGTGGGGGGGGGGGACAGGAGTAGAGGAAAAAGCAGAGGAAGAAATTGGACAGAAGAATTAGAGGAAGACATACAGGAAGAAGGGGGAGAGGAAGGAGAAGAGGAAGAGCTGAAGAGGAAGAGCTGTGGTATGACTACCATTGAGAAAGAATTAAACTTAAAATGTTTATCATGTGTAATTACATTTATTTTAATGTTATTATAATAGCCCAGGTTATAAAACCTCACAATGCAAACTGCAAGATTTCCCTGATGAGCTCCCACCTTGTGGATGTTAGCGGAATTACAGATACGCCAGTTTTGGTTGACCAACTAACAAAAGCTTTATAAACTATATTTTCTGATCTTTAAAAAAGTATTAAAAAGCAGTTCAGATGACACTGTGATTCCCTACAATACTAAGTGCTTGTTTTCTCGCTTGGACTAGAAATTTAGTGAAATGAATATCAGCAACCAGGTAATGAGGTTGTCTTAGTCACATTAGAAGAGGGTGCAGCAATACAAAATACTACATTTTACGATGTTTTTTCTTATGCAAACAAAAACATTTCAGATGAATAAATCTTGGGAAAAACTATCATTCCACAATTACTGCAGAAATATTATGGAGTTTCTGATACTCCAATGCAAAAATATTCCAATGCAAAAAGGCCCCTTTAATACAAACCCACTAAATTTGATCTCAGACACTAGAGCTGTCCAACCACCAATGAACATGACAGTTTCTAGCAAGACTGACAACTATTCTGCTGTAAAAAAACACCAAGACAGACAGAACGCACAGACATGTTCATATGGTAAAATCTAGAAAAAGTGATTAAATCAATATATAGGTCAACATTTTTATAGTGTAAATTTTTTATTCTAATATTTTGAGATACGTAATTTTTGATTTCCATGAATTGTAAGCAGTAATCATCAAGATTGAAACAAAAAAGGCTTGAAATGTTTCACTTTATGTGTAATGAATCTAGAATATATGAAGGTGTCACTTTTTGATTTGAATTACGGAAAAAATGAACTTCTCCACGATATTCAAATTTTTTGATTTCCCTTAGGTACTTTAAAATGACTAGCTACACACTGCCACCTGCTGGTAGGGAAGGAATAGGCAGGCTGGTGGAGCTCCCTTTTCTGGACATAAGCACACTGAACATACACTCCCCTTAACAGAAACCTTGGTTTAAATAATTTATTAACTTTAAACAGCGTAATCAAACTGCTTAAATAAATGATAAATTAAACACATTAGCTATGCAATAACTATATTGAACATAATTAGAAGGTACATTTAACTGCAATGTAACCACTGATAGGGCAACAGATACATAGACTATTAAGTGCAATCCTAAAAGATATTTAAAAAAAAAACACTGGAGCTGTACAATATCACACAGTGGAGCTGTACATTCTCACACAGTGGAGCTGCACATTCTCACACAGTGGAGCTGCACAATCTCACACAGGCATCATACATGAATACAGATGCAAATATTTGTTCAAAAAAATCTGTTTACTTGCAATCAATTTTTGTTCTGCCGTTTTATGCTTTGTTTGACAGGAATGTATGGAGAAGTATTGGTTTTGTTGATACAGTAGTGGACTGGAGTCAAACCCTCGGTACAGTGCATGTGTGTCAGAAGATTCTGGTTTTACCATGGAATCCGTCTGGCCAAGGAATCTATCAGAGATCAACAACAGTAAAAGCTGACCAGCAAAACAAAATCTGCAACTGAAAAATCTGTCATTCTGTCCCTGAGAAAGGGTTTATGTGCTTCCATCTTTCTACACTGCATAAAAGTAACACCCAAAAATGTCTCTAAATATACACTTACACAAGACAACTTAGTAGTTGAGGCAGACGTGTTAAAAGTGAAGTTAAAGGCATGGAAAGAAGAAGCTCTGACAAGCCTGTCCTACGGTCACAAAATTACCAATTTTCATTGAGGTCTTCTGATGGCTGATGAAGTTGTAGAATGACTGCTGAGTTGTCCAGCCCCCCAAAATCCCAGTTTCAGAGGATCCCTGTAATTAGAAAAGTTGCCAGAATTCCGTAACTGTTTCACTGACAGTGAAACCCAGTAGCACTTCGTAACTTACTACAGACCGATCAGGAAGCAGAAAGATATGACCTTCACAGTGTTAATGGATACTAACCCCAGTAACACCACTAAATTTTGATCTCCACCTTGCTTTCCAGGGGACACTCAGACAACAAATCAAAGCACCAATATCTCAACTCCTTCATTTCCTCTCTGCCAGACTGACTGTGATTACACGCAGGCATCTGAGCCAGAACACAGGTGCATTGTGGGAGGCAACCCTTCTGTCAAGAGACAGTTTACCAGAGATGTGCTACACGGCATCAGAAGCCTGACAGGAAGTCCTCCAGGAAAAGAAGGTGTCTGTAAGCCAGTGTTACCTTTACCTGTCAGTCGCCACGGTTACAGCTTGCTGTTGGTTGTCATGGCGTTGACTCTTATCACGCCCTCCTGAGCACAGCTGGCGGCCAAGACCCCATCCCTCCTCCACAGACGACCCTGCACCAAACCTCTGCTACCCCCTACACACGCGCACATGCACGCACAACCGCACACAGACACACAGGCACACACACGCACGCACGCACACACGCGTGCACACACGCGCGCACACATCAACTGACCAACACAGAGGACTGGCTGGAAGAGGAATGCTCTCCATGTGTGTGTGTGTGTGTGTGTGTGTACATATGTCCATACCAGCCCAGGAGCTCTCCATCTCATAGAGCATCCACTGGTCAGCTCTGAAGGTGTTGTGAAACCACATGGCATGGTCCAGGGATGCCACAAAGCTGGCGCGTTGGCCAGGGTAGGGCAGAAGGGCCGTGCCCAAGAAGGAGTAGTCTGAGACGTATGCAGCCACGCAGCAGTGAAGCTTCATGTGCCCTTCACCTGGAGACACATGACTGTCTCTGTACATTCACTTCAGTATATATCCAGTATATGTCCTATTCACTATAGGCTTCACTGGACAACTGTCTGACACAGAAACACAGTACGGTTTTTACTTCTTTGTTGGGCTCTTAAAATGCGGTAAAAACAAACCGTCTCTAGCTCTAAACTTTTTCTAGAATTTCAAAATGTTAATGATGCACATTTAGTTTAATGACAGCAGGGCAGCCAGCCTCCCCAGGATCTTACCGATGTGACCTCTAGCCCGCACCCAGAAGAGGTTCCTGGGTTCCATGACTCCGCGCCGCTGGATGTCTGGAGGGTTGACAGGCTTGATTTCTATGGGGACCTCATCAGCCCGCAACTTGGTCAGACCCTGCTTGGCTTTCTCTGCCAGGTCAGGCATACTGGGACACAAACCACACCTGTGTTCACCTGAATGCTGCCGCTTTAGAACAAGTGATATACTGGAGGTACTGTGGCACAACTGCTGGTTCGCTACTTCATCACCATCAGAGTATGTGAGCTGAGCAGTCTGACATCAGTGATGTCATCACTCATCAATCAAAGAGCAACTGGCCTTTTCCTATAAATGATCTGCTCCTATAACTTTCCACAGAGCTGTGGAATACTCTGTAGCACCCCTGGGCCAGACATCCTAACTGATGGAAACGGACATAATTCGAATGGTATTTGCTGATGACGTTTCTAACATCGGCGTAAAACTCCCTTATTCAGATTGAAAACATATGATTTTAGAATCTACATATTGTGCAAAATGATCGTTGTCATACAAATAATTATCTGGCTCAAATAATCATGATCAAGCAATTACGTAATAACTGTGACAGCCCTAACAGTACCAGTCAAAAGTTTGTAAAAGCTAATGATTGAAATTATTTTACAATTTTCCACATTGAAGAATAATAAAGACATCAAAACTACAAACTAACATATGAAATCAAGTAGTGACCCAAAAATACTAAACACATTGATACTGTAGATTCTTCACAGTAACCACCACCTCTGTTAATGACAGTTTTGCACAAAATGTGAAAAATAGTCAAACTAAAGAAATACCCTAGAAAAAGTAGGTATCAGACTGGTACTGTAAGTACTGAAAAAAAACTCCAAGCATGCTGTGCGCTCAAGCCAAATTACACTTGCCCTGTCCTGGCATCGCTTTTCTCACAATACTCTTAACTGTTTAATATTTTTCTCATATACTGTTAACTGCTTAATATCGTTACTAACAGTGTTATAAGTGTTATTCCACAGTAACCAGTCTGGGGGGGGGTCATATCTATGTGTTTAGAAGTGTTACCTGAGGTAGCCCTGAATGAGCTCCTCCACAGTAACCAGTCTGGGGGGGGGAGTCATATCTATGTGATTAGAAGTGTTACCTGAGGTAGCCCTGAATGAGCTCCTCCACGGTCAGCAGGTCTTCAGGGGGGGGTACAGGGGGCATGGTGAACTGGTGCTGTAGAGGAGAAGGCTGGTCACAATGAAACGAGGCCTGGCAGATTAGGATGGGCTGACCATGCTGAATGGCCTTCACCGACCGCACACTAAAACTACGCCCGTCCCTGGTCCTCTCCACCTGGTACAGAACTGGAACCTTGGGGTCACCTGCAACACAGTCCAGAGTCGGGGTCAGAGGTTAAGGCTGTCACGATTCGAGTTAACAGTCCCACAGCTTTCTGCAGCCCTATAGGTTCATGCCTGGGATGTTGTATTAGTGTCCAGTAACCTGCAAGGGGGATGTTGTAGTAGTGTAAACTAAATGTTAACTCCTTAACAGCCCTTACCAAACAATGTTAACAGTATGGTTGTGGTTGTGGTAATGTTGAAATGATATTGCGGTAATAATCTGGTCATGTTTCAGCTCACCGGCACGTACAAAGTAGCAGTGAAGGGAGTGAGCAAAGACGTTGTCGCTGACCGACTCCGCTGCCGCCACCAACGCCTGGCCAATGATCTGACCCCCAAACAGACGCCGAGTACGAGGAACCCAGTAGTGGGTCCCCCTGGAACACACACACACACACACACACACACACACACACACACACACACACACACACACACACACACACACACACACACACACACACCTTTAGAATAAGCAAATAAAACCTCACACATAAGGAAATGGTTGGCATCACAACTGTAAATTTACAAATCAGTTTGTTAAACCAGAGGTAAATATCTGAATGTAGGGTAGGTTGGTTATCTATTAACCATAGTAATTGCTTTGGCCATTGTAATTATTGGGACAGTGACGTTTTTTTTCTTCTTTTGGCTATAAACTCCAATAGTTTGGATTTTAAAACAAACAATTAATTTGAGGTGAAAGTATTGATTCGCAGCTTTAATTTCAGGGTATTTTGTACATTTTTGTTAACCCCTGAATGGCGCTGTGGTGAAGAAATTACAACAGCTAGGCAGAACTTCACGGCACCAAACGTTTTTCGACAAATTGATATAGAAAAGTCCAAAATATGCCCTTATGTTTAGTAGTCGTTCTCATATGATTTACATGTAGTAAATGCCAAGACATTCGTCTGGATCTGATACAGTAAGCCTAACTTTTTATTTGAAAGTCTCGCTGATATGAAAGAAGTTACGTGTTTCGAAAAACGTTTAGCAAGCAATAATTACTGACGTTTAAATCTCAACTTCTGGATTGTACTTCTACCATTAATGGGCGAATTAACATAAACCTTAAAAACTACCGGAATTACGTAAATTTTCGAGTACGAGATTACCGTAGGCTAACTAGTAGCAGTATGGCGAGCTAGCTAAAGGAAGTTACCTGTACAGATCTATGTCCAGCTTCTCTAAGTTAAGAACGCTGGTGACGAGGATACTTCGAAGATCCTGCGACTCTGGTACAGCGGCACGAACCACCTGCACTGCCGAGTCCAAGCTATCGTCTGATGTTTCATGACTAACTTTCTCTGACATGTTCTGCTATGCAAACAACTACAATGTACACCTGCTGCATTTGATCCCTGGTGAACCTACTGTACATCTCAAGCAACTGAAATACAGAATATTTGCGCATTACCGCCATCTACTTGTACGGAGTAGTGGGGTGGAGTTCCGAGGCTCTGATCGACAGACAACGCGTTGCCATGGAATAAACGAAGGGGCGAGGCCGATCGTACAGGGAGCTTTATCTCTTTTTTGTTTTCAGACATTGCACACATTTTCATACTTTCTTGTACTGGCTCCCACGGCTATCACTTCTGTTTGTATGGGCGTTAAAAAACAATTTGAAGATTGCTATAAGTAAATGTAGACATACCCAGAATGTTACTTGGTGTATTGGTGTTAGTGATAGACAGCATATAGGGACAGAACACATTAAATATATACAAAGTGTATACGTTTATATACAATGGGTGGTGAGCATGTAAAATAATGATAGGCTACATAACATGAAAGGTTAATATCCTTTTCATTCATTTACAGTTTTTACATTTACGGTTCCAGCATACTCATATATTTAAATGCATGGAGATGTTTTGAGTTTCAGAAGCAGTAGGCCTACAGTGCTGTCGTTTTACTTAACACTTAACTGTCTTGAGGTGTCTTGATGTAGTGAGCACAGCCCTGTTAGTCATAACAGTTAACTATCTTGAGGTGTCTTGATGCCCTGCCCTCTGTCTCTGTAGGACAGATGGCTGGTTGCTGGGGCAACAGCATGGGGATGGAAACTGTTCAGCCTTCTAACATTGTCATGCAGTTGGCCAAAAGTACAAATCCAAAGGCAGAAATTCCTAACAGCTCTTATTCAAAAAGATAATTGGACTAGGTGTTCTTCAGAAGTACTACAACAACCTGTACAGAAGATGGCCAGGTCTTGTACGACAACCTGCCCAGGAGATGGGAGGTCTAGTAACACAACCTGTCCAGGAGATGGCGGTCTAGTAACACAACCTGCCCAGGAGATGGCGGTCTAGTGACACAACCTGCCTAGGAGATGGCGGTCTAGTTACATAACCTGCCCAGGAGATGGCGGTCTAGTAAAACAACCTGCCCAGGAGATGGCGGTCTAGTAAAACAACCTGCCCAGGAGATGGCGGTCTAGTAACACAACCTGCCTAGGAGATGGCGGTCTAGTTACATAACTTGCCCAGGAGATGGCGGTCTAGTAACACAACCTGCCCAGGAGATGGTCAGGTGTGGACCCATTCAAACCATGGCAGAAGTGCATTTTGTGATATTGATTTTGTAATGTCTGGATCAGAATGAATGATCCTATCCAATAATACTTTGGAATAATCGTAAAAATCTCCCACTTTATCCCAGGCAGAGGTGGCACCACAAGTCTAAAAGTGGTGGGGCAAAATTTGGGAGATTGGGGCATTTCTCGGGGACCAGACCATTTCTCCTCAACTTGTGAGGTAAACTTGTGTCCTACCTATATGCTTAGTTGACGAAAGATAATTGTAATCATTCACATACATTTGAGTAACTCAGTAGACACTTATCCAGGTGGACAAGGCATGTAACAATTATAGATGAGTACAAAATGTTGTATATCCAATTATTAAATTGATCAACAGTTGACTTCAAAAAGGTGTTTATAAAATGATATTCCCATTCCATTCATCAGATTATATTGAATCACGTCACTATACAGGTGCTGGTCATAAAATTAGAATATCATCAAAAAGTTGATTTATTTCAGTAATTCCATTCAAAAAGTGAAACTTGTATAATGTATACATTCATTCCACACAGACTGGTATATTTCAAGTGTTTATTTCTTTTAATTTTGATGATTATAACTGACAACTAATGAAAAAATTCAGTATCTCAGAAAATTAGAATATTGTGAATAGGTTCAATATTGAAGACAACTGGTGCCAAACTCTAATCAGCTAATTAACTCAAAACACCTGCAAAGGCCTTTAAATGGTCTCTCAGTCTAGTTCTGTAGGCTACACAATCATGGGGAAGACTGCTGACTTGACAGCTGTCCAAAAGATGACCATTGACACCT
>JACXGI010020888.1:0-10719 GCA_016801175.1 Esox masquinongy | reverse complement strand
GCTCAGTCATCCGTGAGGAACTCGGAGTAGAGCCGCTGCTCCTTTGCATCAAAAGGGGCCAGTTGAGGTGGTTCGGGCATCTGGTAAGGATGCCCCCAGGCCGTCTCCCTAGGGAGGTGTTCCAGGCACGTCCAGCTGGGAGGAGACCTCGGGGTAGGCCCAGGACTAGGTGGAGAGATTATATTTCGACACTGGCCTGAGAACGCCTCGGGATCCCCCAGTCAGAGCTGGCAAATGTCGCTCGGGAAAGGGAAGTTTGGGGTCCCCTGCTGGAGCTGCTGCCCCCGCGACCCGATACCGGATAAGCGGATGAAGATGATGATAAAACATTTCACTTTCAAAACTACATTAATTGGTCTCCTTAGTTCCCAACACTTACAGAGTATTGTTAAAAGAAGAGGTGATGCAACACAGTGGTAAATATGTCCTGTCCCACCTTTTTTGAAACGTGTTGCTGGCATCAAATTCAAAATGGGCATGTATTTTTCCAAAAACAATAACATTTCTCAGTTTCAACATTTGAGATGTTGTTTTTGTACTATTTTCAATTAAATATAGGTATAAATGATTTGCACTGTTTTGCATTTTACGCAAAGCGTCCCAACTTTTTTGGAAAAGGGGTTCTAGAATATGTAGTGCATGACAGAGAAACAGAATATTTTGGAGTGAGATGTAGGATATGCTAAGCTAGCTAAACTCACAGATACAGTGTATTTTAAAAAAAAATCAAATATATTTTATGGGCACACATTAGGAAGCTTGTGAAACACAATTAATTTGTTTTTAATCTTGTGTTTTTATGCAATTTCAAATGTATTCAGAAGTCTTATTCTTTGTGCTTAATTCAAAAATTCTACTAAACTAACAGCATTTCTGTCTGGTGAACAACTCTTATGAAGCACCTTTCAATACATTTTCTTGGAACTAGAGTCATTAAAAGGCTTAACTACATTTAGGGCAATGTCTCCTTTCAATATACAGTGGGTATAGAAAGCCACCACCACCTTTCAAAATGTTTACCATTTGTTGCCTTACAGCCTGAAATGAAAACACCAAATCTGTCTTTTTCTGGATTTATTCACACACAGAAACCCACAATATCCAAGTGAAAAAAGATGTCTAAAAAACTCTGAAAATAAATTAAAACTAAACCGGAAAATACCCTATTTGGATAAGGGAACACAACATGTACAAATAAAATTAGTAAGAAATTCAATTAAAAAACATAGTCTAATGAAATACTCTACAGTACACAATATCCAATAATTAAAGTGATTACAGATTTTATTAGTTTTGTTGTTTTTATCTATCACAAAGTAATATTTGCTCAGTGATCCTTGAAATTGCACTCCAACTCCAAATTACAAACACAAAAAGTGTGTGACGATAAGGCATGCATTTTTTAAAACCTAACCTTCTCTGCAGCACAGTCACTTCCGAAATACTAAATCAAATTTCAGAAGAAAACATCAGGATGTCACTGGTCCTCTCCCAAAAGCCAGAACGTCCGTACTAGCCCTTTGCCCTGTAATAAAACACAAAGAGAGCAAAAATGTAAATGAAACTTGGAAAATGTCTTTAATATAAAAAGCGGTCAAATGCCAAACTATTTTTAGCCCATGGTCCAGCTGTGGCCAGTCAACTAAAATGGCTGCTACTTCTTAACAATGTTGTATACTTGTTTGGTGTCGTCCTTCATGAATACAAATCAGAGATAGGGTTTACACAAATGTGTTTGTCTTTTTTTTTTAAATTAAATCTAGATACTATGGATAGACTTCCACTCCATGCCTGGCCATAGCATATAAATCGAGTCACTTGGTTGTCCAGAACCAATGCATGTAGTACTTAAAGCCTTTTTTGCTGTGATTACACGTTTATGCATACCCTCATATCCCCTGTGATAGTACACTGTTTTGATGCAACGTTCATGTAAATTCCCTCAGCTGACAGTCTTTTGCCACATTTGCCACTTTGGGAAGAAAAATACCATTCATTCAGTTGTATCACTGTTAGCAATAAGAAAGATGATAATAATAATAATTTATTACATTTGTAGAGTGCTTTTCATTATTCAGAATAATCCGAAAGTGCGTTAAATAAATGAAAATAAATAATACATATACAGCTCCGGAAAAAATTAAGATACCCACTGCATCTTTTTCTTTCCTTTCCAAAAAGGTTGAAAAGTAAAGTTTTGAGTGAGGAACAGAAGTGTTCAATTTGCAGTGGTCTCTTAATTTTAACCCTTCTGTTCCTCCCTCAAAACCTTCTTTTTCGACTTTTTGGAAAGGAAAGAAAAAGATGCAGTGGTCTCTTAATTTTTTCCGGAGCTGTATAATAAAAAAATATAAGAAACATATATGGAAAAGAAAAACATGGTTATCAACAAAAAGCCTTCCTATATAAAAATGTCGGAAGGCCTGTTTTAAATTAGCCTAGAGTCTATGGTGAGCTAAAAGCCCGATCCCCCAAGGAGCAGAGCTTGGTCCTGGGGATGTGGAGGAGCAGAGCTTGGTCCTGGGGATGTGGAGGAGCAGAGCTTGGTCCTGGGGACGTGGAGGAGCAGAGCTTGGTCCTGGGGATGTGGAGGAGCAGAGCTTGGTCCTGGGGACGTGGAGGAGCAGAGCTTGGTCCTGGAGACGTGAAGGAGCAGAGCTTGGTCCTGGGGACGTGGAGGAGCAGAGCTTGGTCCTGGGGACATGGAGGAGCAGGCTATCACTTGACCTGTGGGAGTGGGTGAGGTTGTGGAGGGACAGCAGTTCCTTGAGATATAAAGGAGCTCTGCCGTGAAAACACTGGTCGGTCAATAGGAGGGTTTTGGGTAGCACTTTATTTGGCAGGATGGAAATAATGAGGTAATAACTAGGTTATTTCCAGAAGACAACATAGAAACAAAGAGTAAACAACTGGATAACATCATGGTAATGACACATCATTAGTAAGCATGTTTCTGCAGACAATAGTAGGTAACTGCTAGGAAAGTAGTAGGGAAAAAGCTTTGTAACTAAGACGGCAACACTAGGTAAGGGCATGCTAGTCACCCATTTGTCGTTTGTTTGTTTATACTGAAATAACATGGAAACTGTAAGGAAAGTTCCACAAAACATTAGAGAATGAAAACTGCTACAACCATGTCAGAATGTGTCAATTACCCATCAACAGATGATATGTTGGACTCATGAATTTCATTACTTTCCTGACATTACTGTTATATCAGCACAACTCAATGGTTAAATTCTACACCGTGTAGTTTTACTGCAAAGCTGTTGTATTATTAACGTGCAATACAGCATTAGCCTTCTCCGTTTTCAAACATGTTTAACCTTTTATTTCATGTGTATATGGGTTCCTTGAACATTCATTGTTCTATTCACAAACGTTTATATTGATGCTGCTAGTAATGATCTGAATTTTACAGTTATGCCTCTGTAACTATTCTCCTTATTACTATGCAATTTACCAGTATTAGCCCTCTTCTTTCCACATAGTTTCAATTTCAGTGTAGTTGCAGTGTAATGGCCGGACATTGCCCCTGCAAACTAAAGTTCTTCCCTCCTATTACCTTGCTATTCACCAGTTGTTCCTTTATTATTTCAACACCGTTTAGCATGGTGTATGATGGCTAACCCATCACCACGGCCAGTACTGCCAGCTTTTGGAGTAGGAGCTTTAGATGGAAAAGGAGCTACTGTACATCAACTCTTGGTAGAGGACTCAATGTACTGACACCCACTCCCTGTTTTTTTAAATTGACTCGTGTGCAAAGGTCATACAATATTTCCAAGTACATGAGGAGCATCAATCTGACTTGGCCGGTGTCATTCATCAATCAACTCTAATGGGCCTGTCGTGCTACTCTCACAGAGAGTGCAAACAACAGACTTTAGTTTGGTTGATAGTCTCCTACCCCCTTGTTGTCCTCGCCGTCTGCATTCATTCTGTAGGATCCCAAATTGAATGAGGCTGTTTTGGATCTCCATACACAAGGTTGTTTAAATCCTTTCAAAACTTCAGAGGAAACCTCCTGTGTATTGAATTAGGAATTACTGCCATTTCCGGAGCATTGTGCCAGCCATTTATCAGGAGAAAGAAGACAATGACCATGAGATGAAGATCCAGGAGATGAAGCTCCAGCTCTTGCTATGAACATCAATACTTTTTTTTCAGACCAAAACAACCAGCAATAGAATAGCTAGTTGATTCTAGAAGTAGACAAAATGTTAACTAATTGATAACCTTATTGATAAAATAACTAGATATCTCTATTAAATATTTGATCAGCTATCAAAAAACAAAGATTATAAAAACAATGCACATAAAACACACTTAAAACAAAATAATAAAGGATACATTTGCAGGAGTAAACTACCACGGCTTCCACTAGGTGCTCCAGTAACCATGGAATTAATAATAAGATAAGAAAAGATAAGATGTACTTAATTGTCTGTTACCTTGCTGAGAACATTCACATTTATATTAGCACACAACTCATTATCATCATGTTTATAGGTGACTACACAGGAATGGTATAGGACCCAGACGCAGAGGGATGGTTGCATGTCGTAATGTTTAATCCCAAAGGGGGCAGGGCAAATATTGTAGTCAATGAAAACTCAGCACAGGTCGTTAATTTTCTTCAGGCAGGTAATCAAGAGGGCTAGGCAGAACCGTAGTCAAGGTAAAACAGGGCTAAGGTCAGTACACTAAAACCCTAAGAATAAACACAAACAAACTCAAACCCAAACAAAAGTCACACAATCAACACAACACCTAGGACTCCTCACAATGATGATGTTTTTGGTAGCATTATATCATTTTGTTAATGTCAAAGATGGTTGTTTAGTGGTAGGCCCAAAAGCAGGGTGTTTTGAGTATATCTACATATAAGATGTTCCAATTTTATATGTATGTGTGAGAAGAATGGTCTTGTACCTTCATGTGGATGTCACCCCTCAGCTCACAGCGGAACATCCCTAAAGTGTCTAATAGAGCTTTGGTGGAGCTGCTTACATGGATCTTCAATGCTGAGAAATGTAAGAGAAATATTACCACATGAATTGAGAATGGCCTAATGGCAAAACAAGTTTGTTTTGCCCTTGTCATCTTTAAAATGATTTCCAACAGAGCAGTGCAATCGTTAGGCCTGGGCATCCAGGGCTATAGTCCCAGATCATTTATGAATAGCCCTGGATCTCAAATTGACCAAAATAATAAAAAAAATAGCCCCTGATCTATTCATCTATAATTCTGATCGTGCATTATGACAATGTATACGTGTAGGCCGCTAGCATATACATCGAAATTTTCTTCTAGCATGTACATTCAAATCCCTGTTCTTTCTGTGTGTGTGTGTGTGTGTGGGGGGGGGGGTATTGTGATCCTAGCAACGCCTCTGCAACAGAGTATATATTTAAGTGACTTTTTCGTTTCAAGGTAAGACCCCACTTGCTGTGATGCACCACTTGCTGTGATTTAAAGAAGCTTTGAGGATAGTAAGAGAGAATGTATGGAATACGAAAACGCATTCCATAGGTTATCTTTAGCTGTCCCTGTGAGAGTACCCCTTTTTGGTTCCATAGTTAATCTTTGTTAATTCCAGTTAGAAACCTTTTGGGCTCCTCATAGAATTATTCAATCTAAAACAAATAGGTTAAACTAGGAACCAAAATGTTTCTATTAGAACAAAAAAAGTTACGCCTACAGGAACAGCCGAACATTCTTTAATGAACCCTATGTAATTTCAGTGTCGGAGTGCTATTTTATTTTAAGGGATTAGGCATGGTGCACTTCGGAATAAAAGGCGATAAACTAGAATATTCCCTTTTGGTAATACATGAAAGAATAAATAATCCACGGCACTCCAGCTCCATCTCCTAAAAACCTTCATTTGCATTGGATTTACATATTTCAATTGAAGATATTTTACAGGAAAAGAGCGACCTTTTGACTGTGTAACGAATTGTGAGCTTACGTGAGCCGTACGACTCCATCCGCGAAGCAGTGTTGACAGTGTCTCCGAACAAACAGTACCGGGGCATCTTCAGTCCCACTACACCAGCCACACATGTACCTGAGAGAAAGATATTAAAGGGGTTCAAAGCAATGGTTGGCTGTCCTATCGCCTCCTAACCAAGAACATAGGCCGTTATTTCTTTGTTATTATCCAGGAGATCTTAAATCACTACTCTGCATCAGTACTAATGTTACACACTGAGAAGGTTCCTGGAAGATCATTTAAGCATTATCTAAATTAAAACTGTGGGAGAAAACCAGAAAACCAAAATCTATAATCTGTAACGCTCTCCCACATACACACACAACCCTCAACTGGACACAATCTTACACCTTACATATACTTTTTAGCTATTTTTAATAATTTATTAATGCACAGTCTACTATTTTTATGCTCAGCCCACTGTTCTTATTTGTTTTTACTTCCCTTATTCTTCCCTTCCCCTCGGTATTGATTGTTGCACCAACATCCAGAACAAATTTACTTGGCAATAAAACTGTTTCTGATTCTGAAAACACACAAACTGTGCATGGCAAGTTCACTATAGACTATTTTAATCTGGGACGTTCTTCGTACCTGAGTGGAGTCCAATGCGAACTTTGAGTAGCTGCTGTGGCACATACGGGCTGTTGTACTGCCTCATGCCCTGCACCACTGCGAGAGACATGCGAGCTATCTCCTTGGCATGGTCATCTCCGTTCCTAATAGGTAGGCCAGACACTACCATATAAGCATCGCCAATGGTCTCCACCTGAAAAAGAGTTAATCCGACACAGCTGAAGTAGTACAATTTTCTTCATTTATTATCCATTAGGCCTTTACAAGATGGGAATATGACTATGACTTCCACAGTAAAATATAAAAATAGGCACAAGGTTAACATTACACACACTGAAATGTAAATTACATTTCTTGAAATTCTTGCAAACTGATATACTGTTTTTTGTATGTAATAGAAACACAGTCCAGCTAGTTGGTCTACCTTGTAAACATTGTAGTTGTCGATAATATTGTCAAAGAACGTATAAAGGTCATTCAGCATGTTTACCACCTGAAAAATAAAGAAAAATCAGCATTAAAGGATCTCATAGCACATACACATGCTTAAACGTGGCTTACTAATACACACACACAAACACACACACACACACACACACAGAAATAGTTGAGAGTTGACAAACTGTTTCCATTGAGACCCAGCTCTCTGTGTGACTTCCTAAAATAAGTTGGCGTCTATGTGTTAATTCCATTTCAGAGTTTAAGTCTGAATCCTACAAGCCCCCTGTACATGATACCTTCCAGTCACTCATGCCACATAACTTTGTGGCAAAGTTGCACCCAATAATGCCACCATCGCCCAAGGGACATATCAATACACCGTCACTATCCCTTCCATAAGACAATGTAGCAACATTGCTGATATAAAGCCAGTCTGTGTGGCCAGAATGGCACCCTATTTCCTGTCTAGTGCCCTTCATTTGAACAAAGCTGTTTGTACTTAGGGGTCCATTTGGAATGGGCAGGTGTGTAAATATGGAGACGTAACGGCCATTCACAGTTTTGAGCAATGGCTTAGATGTTGGATTCAGAGCCTTGCGGGATTAGACAGAACAGTTCATGTCGGAAAGGGATGTGTGAAACGGGTTCTGGTCTTCCACGCTGACAACCACAGAAGAAACCAGCATCTTAGCTCCTGGAATTTCTTTTGATGTGTTAAGAATGACTTGCGATGTGCGAAGAATTCTATTTCGGTACAAGATTCTCCCTTCCAGAAGTTTTCACCATGGGGGAGCTTTATCCAAGTTGCACACAAGCAAACGTGAATGTGTCGACAGGCAGATGACAATGCTCTGATACACCACCTTAAAACATGCAGTGAGTAAGTGACCATGGAAACACACAAGACAGCTGGATATAGCTGTACTCTAAAGCATGCAATTTGTCTGGCCAGTTCTATTTGTAATATTTTACACTGGATGGCAAGCTTGCCAGGAATTCAAACCTCTGATGACCGCTGAGACACTGAAGGCCATAGGCGTCAAACTGATTCAATTAATGGCCAGGTGTCTAGGGTTTTAACCCCTCCCTGTAGGATTGGAAATACCTTAATCTGGATGTTTAGGTCTCAATCGGACACAAACTGGAAGGTAACACAAAAAAAATGATAGCTATGTGATTGTGTTTGTGCACTTGCCAGATTGGCATTTCAAATTGCGTGTGGTTCTAACCCGCTTTGCTGTGAAGGCCTTTCTGAACAGAAGGCCCTTCTGTGAACACGTATGCAACCTCTCCTGATGGGTCTGGACGTGGCAAATTGCAACCAATATTTTGCGTATAGGGACAGGACACAACGTATGTCCTATCCTCCTAATCAGGTTTCCCAATTCTTCCCCCGTCAGTGTGCGGATAGACGAAGGTTAAAGGTCAGCAGACTACCTGCATGGGCGTGAGACTAGCTGACAGGGCGGTGAACCCTTCGATGTCGCTGAAATAGATGGTGACACAGTCGTAGGTCTCCGCCCGCACCATCTTCCCAGCAATTAGCTGGACGGCCACCGATCTAAATGACAGAAGACGAATAAAGACCAAGCGCAGAGAGACAGAGAGGACGGTTCAGACCAGACACAAATGCGCTGTCACACACACACACAGTGTACATGCAAATACAACCAAATAAAACACACGCGCGTATATGCGCACACACAGTGACTAGACAGACTGCCAGTCAAAGGAGGGCTGACACGAAGCAAGAAAAAGAAAACACGACGAAAGAGCAACAGAGAGACAGACACAAAGAAAGAATACATGCGGCATATGGCCCCTTCGCGTTCGCTCTGCAGCACGGGGGCGACCAAACGCCGTGACCGTGTGGAGGTGGGTTACCGTGGCAACATCTGTGTGAGGAGGCCCTCGGCCCTCCTCTTCTCCTCAACAAGCTGGGCGGTTCGCTCGCCGACCACCTCCTCCAGGTTGGTGGCGTACTGCTCCATGCGGGACAGCAAGTCGTCCAGAATGTTCTCCTTCATGCTGCAGGTGGAAACAACATGCATGGGTGTGTGTGCAGAACCACACACACAGCTGACACACGAGCAGACACAGCAAACAACACGCAAACTGGAACGCCAATGCACACAAACACACAGAAACGGACACACTACACACACCCAAGGAGAAAGTCATTCATTGGACCCTAAAACCCCTTTTTAACACCACTTCCATTTTACTCTGTAACGGTTCAGGAACCAAAACTAATGGGTGGGTCAATTGATCTGCCCTTGGCACTGGACACCATTGCTCCAGGCTCTCCATGCTCAGTGCTGGCTCTAGCCTTTTGGGGGCCCTGAGCAAAATTTTTTTGGGGGCCCCCTCTCCCCTAGCGGTCGGAAGCCCCCTAGCCGTCCAAGGCCCTAAGCGACCACTTTTGTTGCTTAGGCCTACAACCGGTCCTGACCGTGCTGATATGTTTTTGTGACCCCACGCTCCAGGCAAGTCGGGAAATGGGAAAATGCATTACCATTTCACACCTACACACTAATAATAAATATAAAACCCTTTTTTTTGTATCTCTCTTCCCACACTGGCTTCGCTTGTCTTACTCTCTCTCCCGCTTTCAGTCTCTGAGCCGGATTCACTGCGTGTCGTGACGTGAGCTATCAGTGCATGTCCCTAATGACTGTGTGTGTGTGTGTGTGTGTGTGTGTGTGTGTGTGTGCGCGTGTTTGTGTGGACCGACGTGTCTGAGTGCACGTGTCTGTTACTCTGTGCGCCCCCCCTGCCAGTCTCTTGTTCCCTGGAGACGGCCTGTCATGTTACCAGTTTGTGTACCAACATCAGGAGCCTGTCATCCCTAACCCACATAGATGGGGCCCCCAGTAGGCTGACAACCTTTCAGTTCTTTTCTATTACCTCACCTGGGTTCAAGTAATATTTATTGACATTGCAAAGACTTGGGTGTCTGCTTTGCGGCGCCAGTTGGCCGTGGCTGTAGATTTTGCCGCTTGCTCACTCAAGCATGTATCAAGTGTGTGAAAGAAACGGATACAGTTTGAACCCAGGGTCGGTCTGTATCAGGCCCTTCTCATCAGCATGCCATCTCAAGCGTAGCTAAAGTGTGGGAATGAAACAGATCCGACTTGAACCCCGGATCTGTCTGTAAGAGGGCCTTCTTGGGGATGTAATAAGGCCTGTATTGCTCATGAGGTAACACACAGAACTGGAGGGTTGGCATCGAGTAATTGTCTCTGGCCCCCTCCCAGCTAGGGGTAGTGACGAGCTCTACAGCAGACTTGCGCAACTCAATCGCTGGCTGAAAACGGAGTTCTGCCCGTCGCAGGAAGTAGAGTTTGTAGATAACTGGCTCTCTTTTTGGGACTCTCCCAGAAATAGGGCCAGGCCTGATCTGCTGAAGAGCGACGGACTCCATCCTAGCTGGAGTGGTGCTCTTCTTTTATCTAGGAACATTGACAGGAGTCTCACTCCTATAGTCTCACCATGAAATAGGGTCCAGGTCAGGCCGCAGGCTGTTAGCCAGCCTGCTAGCATAGTGGAGTCTGTCGATAGCATAGCCAGAGTAGTCAGTACAGTTTTACCTATTGCCACTGTGACTCGTTCCAGGCTGAGAAATGTTAAACAAGGTAGTGCTAATAATAGCAACCTTATTAAGATAAAGCCTTCCTCCACTTCGGTCACAAATAAAAATGACT
>JACXGI010020887.1:0-10700 GCA_016801175.1 Esox masquinongy | reverse complement strand
ATAGTTTTACGGTAACTCAGCGGCAGTAAACATTCTGTTCCAGATGATGCAGGGCCTCCGAGGGCTGATTCTGCTGTTGCCTGACTAACAAATGTCTTATTTTTTTATTTATTTTAAAACATCAATGTGATTATTTCCTTTTGCTTATTTCTCCTCTACATTTCAACAGTCTTTGTGTGTCTCTCACACACCCACACACACCCACAAACAGAAGCACACAATCTCTTTCTCTCCTTCTCTCCCTTCTACACACACACACATATACACACTTGTGCGCATGAACACACACACAAACAGACACGCACCACTTGCGCATAGCTAGATGTACAACCATGCCCTTTTACACCTACACACACCCACCCACAAACTGACACACACACACACACACACACACGTCCATTTAAAAGATGTGGATTTTATTTTATTACGGGTGTCATTTTCTATGATGGACTTTTTTTGCGGGGGTGTCCAATTTCACTTGATTTAATATGTGATCATTTTCATATCATAGATTTAATTAATTGATTATTTCCAGTTGCTGTTTTCTGGGGACAGCAGCTTATGTCCATTTTTTGTAATTAGTTCATTATTTAATCTTTTTAAGTGCTTTTATTCTCGGAACTCAGAAGAAACAACTTTGAGGATGAATGAATGAGGGCTCCTTCCCAAAAGCATGTTGTGGGTATATAAAGAGGGCACATTCTACAGCATCATCTAATTCTGGAGTCTTAGATCCCTGCCTTCCCCACTGATTGGCTGGCAGTTTGGTGTGATGTCACAGTGGTATTTCGTAGGAGTTTTGAAAAATCACATCCGACTTTTCCAAGAGTTTTCCCTCGAGAGTAGAGAGGTTGTTATTCTTTAGTCTCCTCCCAGCCTTCTTTGGATTGACTATTTGTGGCTCATCTTCCCCAGTGGTTAACGCTTCAATATTCTCATCTTTTTGTTTCGACTTCAGTAATTCTACATCAGTATAGTTCTTGGCTATATACTGTGTCTTTGCTATACATCTGATTAAAGCACAATTTAATTTAGCATTTTGTGAGGTCCCACTGCTTTAGTTTATATATGTGAGCAATTTTCAAAGTGAGAATTCTGGAATTCTTCTGGATCTTGTCTCAGGTCAGGTCAGCGGCTCTTGTTCACCCAACAGATTATGTCACAATATACTTGGTTTAAAGTTTCCACCCATTTGGTTCAAATTGGCCATCCATTCCATTTCTTTGCAGGTAAGACTGTGTTGAATCCATTCAGTTTGGAGGTCTCTGCACAGACCTTCATGGTGTTATTTATAATGGTATTGTCTATCTTCCTTATAGTGTGTATCGATTGTCTTCATATATACTGTAGTTGTCCTCTTTGGTCTTTCCATTTCTTTGGGATTCCCATCTGTCTCCATTAGTTGTGGATTCTAGGTTCAACATGAATTGATTTTAGTGACTCTGTGACTTGGTTATAATTTACAAGGCGTGGTGGTTCTGGGCCCTTGTTTAGGGTCTTTGATTGCTTTTTTTGTTGCAGGCCTTTCTTCTACCCAAGGCGCATTAAATTAAAGGATTTCATTATTTTAGTTGTCACTTGCACACAAGGTTAAACTGAAACTCCTCTTTTAACCATATTCATATCCCACACTGGAAATGTATCGGTTAGTGGAGAGCAAATAGGATTACCTGCATTCCTTAAAGATTTACAGAACTTTTGCCTTGACGGTTGAGGGATTCGAGCTAGCAACCATTTGTTACTGATCAGATTCTCAAACACTAGGCAACATAACCTATTTCCTATGGAGGGTTAATGAATTTGAGTCCCTGTAACACTATAATCAGTGTAATCTTTCCAGAAATCATTTTAGCTCATTTTGATAGTGCTGAAAGTCTAGTGTCATAGTCCACTTCTATAATCGGTCAAGCTGAGATAGCCAGAGATGGTCATTAGTTTTTCACCACTCCACTTTAGTGATGATACAATTGAAATTCAGTGGGACATGAATGTGCTTTCAGACTGTGAGCGAGAGGAGAGGTTGGTCTAAATAATGAACCATGACAGCACATGTCACACTGCCATAGCTCTCCCATCACAAGCCTGTAAATAAAATCATAATGCATAGCTGAACACTCGCCAAATGGATATCACACACACACACACACACACACACAGTCTGCCAATGGAGCATGGTGACGATCTGCCGAGCAGGCCTTTATGATCTGTGTGTGTGTGCGTGTGTGTGTGCACACATGTCAGGCTGAGTGCAGTCCAATCATCCACAATCTGTTCATCCCAAATGGCTCTGTGTGCCCAATAGGGTTCTGAATTATAGTGCACTGTGTTCTGCATGGAGTAGGGTGCCATTTTGGACGCAGACGCTGCACTTCCGTAACTGCTTTCCATAAAATGTGCAAAGTGCATCTCAGCCAACCAATCACAGGCCAGTATAATTCACCCTGCTAAATGAATAAGGCTGAGTCATGGAGGTTCAGCTCAGAAATGTATTTTTGGAGGTAATACGGGTAGCAGGTCATGGAATACGTTTTCAAAACAATCCTTAATTTAAATGGGAAGGGACAAATCTAGATTTCCATTTAAATAGATGTATGGAAAGCATATTGTTCGCATGAGAAAGCAATACACAATAGCTAGGAAAACTGCCTAGTTTTAGAAAGGTCTGGAAAGCCTTTCTGGTCAAAACTAGTTCTGCTGAGCCATATTGACTGTTTAAGACATAAGCTCAATCAATTTTACAAATTTTAGTCAGAAAGTATGAAATATCTATATATATTTTTTAGATGTGTTGTTTTTTATATTTATGTTCATGTTCACTGCTTCAAATCTATCTAGTGATGTAATTTTCTGTACTAGCATCGCTCTGAACCAGAGCAAACTGATTCTCTCATCTGATAGGTCCATCTCCAAATGACAATCACATATTTTGAACATTTCATGCTCCTAACAGACAGTGAGGGGTGAATAGGGAAGATAAGATGCTTCAGACAGTAGGCAAATATTTATTTTACACCATTTCTACATAGGAATGTCAGGTCCTGATATTAGGAAATTTTCATTACAGTGTTCAGTTGGTTAACCAAATATTCTGTCTTCAAAGCAATCTCAGCGCACAGAAAACACAAGGACTGGTTTCACTGACTCAGATTCTGCTTTCGCTCTGTCCAACAACCCAAAAAATTACACATTCTATCAATCTCCACAGACATTGTTCATGTCTGGAAACTGTCGCTGGGATTTAAACCCGAGGACCAAATAGCAAGCTAGTCATAGTCAAGTGGTGATGATAATGTGCTGTTGACAGTAGGGTAATGCCCATTAAAGCATTATGAACAGGAAGTAATAATTCATGCCACTTCTGGTAAATACAATAATGAGGTCAGGCAGGGAGGACATAGATGATATAAATCTAATTACTTGGATGGATAAAGGCCCCTCAGAATATGGACAAATGTTCACTTGAATCTTGTTCTGTAATACAAGAATGACTGACAGTGCAGCAAAGGAAAAATGTTCAGGCAAAAGCACACACACACACACACAAACACACAGACAAACATGAACACACACACAAACATAAACACACACAAACATGAACACACACACAAACATGAACACACACACAAACACACAAACATGAAAACATACACAAACACGAAAATACACACACACATAAACACACACACACAAACATGAACACACACACACAAACACGCACACACACACAAACACGAACACACACACACACACACACTGTTTTATATTTCTGTTCTTGTTTGGTACTGTACCAAAATTTTAGTCCAAATTTTAACTCTTAAAGCAAAAACACAAACACGCATACACACAAATGCAAGATGTCCATCCAGCTTAAGGAGAATGTCTATGTAAAATTGTAAAAAAAATAAAGCAAAAGTACTTGGTTGTGTTCACCAGTTTTGGGAAGTTTCTAATGACAGTTTTTCCCGATTGCTAACACACATCTGTCAATACTGAAACCACAATAACAAAACTCTTCACACAGTCAGCATTTCTAACATGCATTTTGGCCAAACAGTTAATCTCACCTCCTAAACTCACTAAAACTGTCTCAAAATAAGCAGTAGAGGAGAAACACATATTGTCACTCATAACACACGGACCTAAAAAACACTAACACCGGGGAGCATTACAGAAATTATGAATTTTTATCTTGTAAATTTGTAAAATTTTTCACATAAATCAGTATTTGATTTGAATAAGAAAAACACCTCACTTTATTGACTTTACTAATGTATACGGAACAAGAATGAATCAGAAATGCAGCAATTTGAAGGAATATCCTTTATTTTTTTTCTATAGCTTTGCATATAGTAAATTATACTTTTGAAAAATAAAAACAAACAAACAAACAAAAAACAAATTTCCCAAAATTCCAGGACTGCAATAATGACTAACAAACATCAAGTACAATATAATCACTAGTCTCTCTGTATTGTAGTGGCCAATGAGTGGTTTGTGTAACAGCAAACCATAATTGGACAGTGCTGCACACATTGTGATGTCAGCTCCTCTCTGGCCAGGGACATCCACGGTGGCTCTCTGACCAATCACATTTCTTTCCCCTACGGCGTTTTTGCCAGGTTGAATCCAGCTTCATCCACAAAGATGAATTTATGTGCAGTTTGACTGGCTTGCATCTCAATTTCTCTCTGAAAAACAGTAAATCCACAGTTTTACAGTGCATTACATTATGCGTAGATGTATATATACCCTGTTTGTTTATTGGACAGACATCTTACCTGGATATATTGATACCGGAGTTCTTTCACACGTTCACCATTTCTCTCAAAGGGTACCGTGTACAACACTTGGGTAGGTTTTCAGCTGAAACTGCAATCAACTGTGTTTGGAATGATTAAACATTCTGATAACATTTTCTATAGATTTCAATCTGGTTACTGCAGAAATACACAAAAGTTGCCATCATTCTCTTTTGAATGTGTTTTAATAGTTTTGGAACTAGTTTGTAAGCATTTGAAAAAACGTGCTGTGAATATATTGTTTTGCAGGTGGTGGAGTATGAATGAGGAAAGAGTTCAGTATTGACGGATGCTTGTTAGCAATCTGGAAAAACTGTAAGACTTAAATTACCATTACCAAAAGTAGTTGGTCGTAACTAACCAGTCACCTAAATTGATAATTTTTCAATTCTTCCTTTTTATTGTATTACAAAATTATTAATTACGAACTGCCTTTACCTGGTAATTTAGGTCTTAATTACAAACTTCCCTAAAGTACTGAACACAGCTAAACCCAGCCGAGTACTTTTACTTTGTACTTTTTACACCTCTAATCTCTTGGGATCATGGAGATATAAATGATATAACTACTGGAAGAAGTGTGGTGTCTCAGAATGGGCAGGTCTATTCTCTAAATTATATGGCTATGAAACACCCATCCTGTCACCAGACCTGTTTAAAACTAATCTGACGTAGCCTGGTCCTAGACCTGTCTACCCTAGCTATTTGCTATTCTGATGGTTAGCTAGCCTGGTGCCTGACCTGTCAGTCTTGACGTGTCAATTTCCGGGAGTCTATTTCAGCACAAAGAGATCTAGGGACCAGTAACAGATTTGGAAAGAGGTCTGTACTATAGACTTGGATAGATATCATTCACATAGACTTGGATAGACAGCCCTAACACAGACTTGGGTAAATATCTGTAACATAGACTTGGATAGACATCCCTATCTTAGACTTGAATAGACATCCCTAACATAGACTTGGATAGACAACCCTAACAAAGACTTGGATAGATAACCCTAACATAGACTTGGATAGACACCCCTAACATAGACTTGGATAGATAACCCTAACATAGACTTGGATAGATAACCCTAACATAGACTTGGATAAAGATCATTAACATATTTTACAGATCTTACAATCAACTCAGCAATGAATACCAATGTCCTGTGTATTAGCTTGGAAACAGTGGACGACACAAAAGGATTAGATTTTTTTAAGGAAACATACAGAAAGGGGTTGTTTCCCTCTAATACTGCATTATACAAACGTCAACTTAAGTAAACATTTACTTGTAGAAAGTATGTGTTTTCATGCATATGTACATGTTTTATTAATGAATTCATTATTTCTCATGTGTTGGTTGCTACTAAAGCGATCCAGTTTTTCGTTTGATTAGTTTTACAGATCTACAACTAATCGAACAAAAGACTGGGTCATGTCTGTAGACTGGGTCATGTAATAAATACACCAGAAAGCAATAACACTAGGAAAAACATATAAATAAAAACAAAAACAAGAACTTCTTTGTTACATTAACACTAACAAATACTATCCCCAAAGATTTCCATATCTTACGATCAACACAATCTAAAACCATGCCTCAGCAAATCTATATGTTCTGATCAACAACAGTAGCATGCATAGGCAGTTTAGTTTATATGTTTCAACCAACACTAAGGGACTGTCATTTCAAGTTCCTGAAGGATCGAAATGCTCCTGAGGGGCCAATTAAAACAAAGGAGTGATAATTCCATGGAGTGTCTCCTGAAGAGTGTCTACACCCCTTCACTCCTCCGTCTCCATCCTTCCATCCTTCAGCCGTATTTAGTTTAATAATTCAGCAGTGTCTGATAGACACATGGAGGGTGGAGCACAAAGGATCTGTCCTTTTTAACTGTGTTCACTAATGGTCATGAAACTAACAGTGATGATACTAAAAGTGACAATACTAACAATGAGGGTTTTAACTGTGATATTACTAACGCTAGTGAACAGTGATAATACTAATAGTGATGTTTTAACTGTGATATTACTAACGCTAGTGAACAGTAATGATACTAACAATGATGGTTTTAACAGTGATGTTACTAACGCTAGTGAACAGTGATAAAACTGACAATGATGGTTTTAACTGTGATATTACTAACGCTAGTGAACAGTGATAATACTAATAGTGATGTTTTAACTGTGATATTACTAACGCTAGTGAACAGTAATGATACTAACAATGATGGTTTTAACAGTGATGTTACTAACGCTAGTGAACAGTGATAAAACTGACAATGATGGTTTTAACAGTGATGTTACTAACGCTAGTGAACAGTGATAAAACTAACAATGATGGTTTTAACAGTGATATTACTAATGCTAGTGAACAGTGATAATACTAACAATGACGGTTTAAACAGTGATATTACTAATGCTAGTGAACAGTGATTATACTAACAATGATGGTTTTAACAGTGATGTTACTAATGCTAATGAACAGTGACAAGACTAACAGTAATGATCCCATCCTACCCTGGGTGATACTAATAGTAACGACGCTAGCAGAGATGATAGTTATGGGAATAATAGTTTTGGGAATAATCATAATGAATGGTATTTCTAATGTTAATTATACTAACAATGATGATAATTACGCAGTCAAATTTGTATAATACCATGACTTTACCAGTACTGATAATTTGGATAATGATATTAATAGTGATGATACTACTGGTAATGATACTAACAGAGACGACACTAACAGTGATGTCACTAACAGTCATGACACTAACAATGATGATACTACTGGTAATGATACTAACAGAGACGACACTAACAGTGATGTCACTAACAGTCATGACACTAACAGTGATGATACTACTGGTAATGATACTAACAGAGACAAAACTAACAGTGATGTCACTAACAGTCATGACACTAACAGTGATGATACAACTTGTAATGATACTAACAGAGATGACACTAACAGTGATGTCACTAACAGTCATGACACTAACAGTGATGATACAACTGGTAATGATACTAACAGTGATGACACTAACCGTGATGAGACAAACAGTGATGACACTAACAGTGATGTCACTAACAGGGAGGTCACAAACAGAGATGAAACTAATAGCCATGACACTAACAGAGATGTCACACACAGAGATCTCATTTTTAACAGAGATGATACTAACAGAGATGACACTAACAGATATGTCACAAACAATGATGTCACTAACAGTAATGACACCAAAAATGGCTTTGGTTGGATGAATCCTCATTATTATTGCCATCTTTCACTTTCGGTCACTGATGAGTCCACTTGATGAAAGTTTTTTGTAGCAAATGTTATTTGGTATTATGCTTGTGTAATAAGAGAAGCTTGAGATAATGAAATATACCTTGAGGAACCATGATAACATCTGTTGGTTCAGACTTGGGTTGGCAAGCAGGAGTTCAACCCCAAGCAGGGGTTCAACACCCATCATCTAAACCTACCCTGTGTCCTGGTAGTCTCTGTGTCCCTCCGGTCGGTCCCACCAAGAAGTGAACGTCTGCCATTAACTCATTGTTGAACATCACAGAGTTCCTGAAAAGAACAGATCACCGCTGTATCAAAGGCTGATGATCATTGCAGCATTGCACTTTCACAGTTTTGTGGAGAGCCAAGAGAAAGGAGTGGCGAGAGGGAGGAAAGGAGAGAGGGAGGAGGGATGGAAGAGAGTAGAGGAGAGAGGAAGGAAAGATAGGAGAGAGGGAGGAGAGGAAAGCATTGAAAAAAATATTTCCTAAACAAAAATGAAAAAAGCCTTGAATCAAGAAAAAAACAAATCTGCCAATGGGGTGAGAAAATGAACGTTTGAATTAGATGTAGCTTCTTTCCAGAATTTCTGTGTTGTTATAGGCAAACGGTTCACATACCATTTGCAAATTTCTTGGTTAAATCAATGTTTTTTTCCACATTTCAAGTTTTTATTTACTCATTTTTGAGGAAGCATTATTTGTAGTGAGGAGAAAGGGGGCAGAGGAGAGAGTGAGGACATAGGGATGAGAGGAGAAAGAAATAAAGGCAGAATGTGATTGATGGAAATGCAGTGGAAGACAAAGAGAAGGAAAGAAAGAATCAATGTAACAAGGAAACTCAAACTACTATCCCGACTCAGTGCCAGGGCAATCATGTTCAATTACACTCAATCACATTCAATCACACACAATTTCATTTCTGAAACTAAATTGAGTACATGGGTTGTTATTCTGGTTTTAGGAGAACAGGGGACCTCCGAGTGCTGCAGTTAAATGCTCTACTGGCTTTTGGCAATAATTCAATACTTGGTTAATTAAAACTCTTCAGCTCATAGCGATGGGATATTGCGCTAACTGTACTACTCATAATTCAGCAAATAGACTAAATTACATTACCAAATCATTTATTTGAAATTGTTTTAATATCCATAGCATTGTTGTCTAGAAGAAGGCCGGTATTAAAGGGTTTGCCAGTGGATGATCTGGGATCAGGTTTTCTCTACTCATATAATTAAAAAGAAAGAAGCATCAAGCCTTCTTATTCAGACACAAACACGACTGAACTGGTGGTTAAAATTCAATGGCATATCCCCACAGCAGAAAAATGAAAGCAACAACGAGACAATTTTCATCTATTATTGAGAGCCAGGACATGGACATGTCTGTGGTTAGAGGCAGAGGAACCGGATGACACCCATCAGAGAACCATTAACCGTACATACACGTTCACATCATGTGGGTTTCACTAACAAAGTGAGGACCAACAATTCATTAGCATTAAAAATACTAACTCTTAACTCTAAACCTACCACTAACCTTTACTTACACTCTAAACCTACCACTAACCTTTACTTACACGCAGGCACACACATCAAACTGATCACATTGTTGTTCATTTCTCCGCTGCGGGCCCTTCTCAAAAGAGCAAAAAGCTAAATGACCTTGTAGCCCACAAACTGACTCTGTTCCAATACGTCCTGCAAACTTATCCTTATTCATGTATCTATTTGTAGGTATTCTTACTGTTATTCAATTCTATTTTTTATTTATTTACTTGCGTGTTTTTAAGAAACAGGCCAACAAGAAATAATTTCAGTTTTAGTATGAACCTGTTGTTAAGGAAGCTCATGACAAACAGTTTGATTTCATTTGAATACTGAAAATACCCATTCTATTTGTTTGTATGTGTGAACAGATGTTTAGGTTCTGAGGAGAACTTATTCCCTACTCATTGTTGTCAGCTCAGAGGGGAGTGAATGTGACAGAAGGTGATCGAGGGACACAGAGAGGGGACAGACTGGGAAGAAACAGGACAGAACTGGACCGAACGCTCTCCAGGAAGACCTGCTTTAGACTGCTTAACTGTCTGTATAGAACCTCACACTCTGTTTACCCACCATTACCATAACACCCATCCCATTACTAGTGATTACAGTGGACTGGAATAGGTGCTGGAACTTTGGTTATACAGTATTTAGGTCCAGGAGTTCCGTAATACTTTTCAGATAATATTCCATTAGAGGAAATGGAGCTGGAGCAGTAACAGATCCAGTTTCAAGCTCGCATAGTCCGGAAAATAACAGACCCGGAGAGTTGGAAAACCCACAGGCCCTAACTTCAAAGGTATTAACTAGTCAACATAAACAGGTTAGACAATGTTGAAATACAGTCTCACGCCCTGGTGGCGCGAGCGGCTAACGGCAACCCCTTAATCCTTCAAACATGATGTAGGGCAGGTCGAGCTACATCTACTGTACTGGTCTGTTCCCGAGCACAGTCAGGTGTGATGGTCAGGCTGTAGATCTCAGTGAACGCCTGGCTCATTACTTTACAATTCCCTGTTTGTTGGTCTGGAGGAGGATGCTCGCTATTCTGCCTGTGCTTCCCAGATCCAGT
>JACXGI010020886.1:0-10713 GCA_016801175.1 Esox masquinongy | reverse complement strand
TGGGCCTGCTTACTGAAGTCTTCCATTTTATCTATATTGGGCCTGCTTATTGAACTCTTCCATTTTATTTATATTGGGCCTGCTTACTGAACTCTTCCATTTTATTTATATTGGGCCTGCTTATTGAACTCTTCCATTTTTATTTATATTGGGCCTGCTTACTGAACTGTTCCATTTTATTTATATTGGGCCTGCTTACTGAACTCTTCTATTTTATTTATATCGGGCCTGCTTACTGAACTCTTCCATTTTATTTATATCGGGCCTGCTTACTGAACTCTTCCATTTTATTTATATCGGGCCGGCTCACTGAACTCTTCCATTTCATTTGGGGTCTCCATAATGAACTGCTGACTCTTCCATTTTATTTGGGGTCTCCATAATGAACCGTTGACTCTTCCATTTTATTTGGGGTCTCCATAAAGAACTGTTAACTCTTCCATTTTATTTGGGGCCTCCATACTCTATGGATAATTGTGATTGCACATATTAGGTGATAAATGTTATACAATTCTAATATAAAAATGTAATTCCCTTTCATGCATTTTACTCTTCATTGCTTATTATTGTGTGGCAGGTGTCTGACTGTGGAGTAGGATTTAGCAGTCCCATACAAATACAACACAAAGTGCCCTCACTGGGGAATTTGTCTTTGTGATCCGATATACATCACTTCATCTCCTAATTCAATAAGGTCAAACTACATGTTAACACCAGGATATGAAGGACATTGCTACCGAGGTGATCCCAGATCTATAATCTCAGTTTGTGTGATATGACGACAGTAGTGCAACTAGAAGAGTCTTGTGGATATCTCATATAATGAAGACAGGGAGGGGAAATTATAGCCGAAATCCTGTTATTACTCTCTTTTTGTTTCATACAGTATATTCAGTCTCCTGGCAAAAAGATTTGGAGATTTTTAAAGAAGTGCATAATCTTCTTTAACAGCTTATCATAAACTTTAATGATTTGGTGATAAAGAGCACAAAGTTAAGTAGCCGGTTAAGAGGATAACTCCCAGTGCAGTCTAGTGATTAGTAGACAGAAAGAAAATCCGGGCTGCAAATCCTAGTTCTGTTTCTTATTGGCTTTGAGGGGAAGAAACTGCATTGAGCTCCTCTCTGAGTCTAGTCACGGGTTAATCATTTTGAAAACTGGATGAATAGAAACCATTTCTCACATCTCTTTTGAATCCAAACACATATCTTTATTTACTTATTTATATGCCTGTGTCTCTGGTTACACCCGTCAAGACCCAACTACGGACTGCTGGAGTCAATCAGAAACGTCCATAAGTCTGAAAACTGAACTGTCATTGTGTCATATTAGCATCTTACATCTGTAGCCTTGAGCTCAATTATGAATCAGTAGATTTGCAGCCACTTTGAGTCCTACCTAACAAGGGTAATTCAAGGTAGCTCTATCAGACAGGAAAGAAATACTGAATTTGTATGTCTTATCCAGCGTGATTTGCGACTAAAAACCTTTTAGTCTCAGCCAATAACCTAAAACGTCATAAAATGAGTGATATACCAACAAAGATTCAAATTATGATCTATATAATAATTTTGGGAAATAGAAATGTATGGACAGAGAAGAAGCCAGTCAGACTCTGTACAAAAACCAAAATACTGAAATACTGAAATACTAAATGACTCCAGAGGGATGTGAAAAACTGATAGTGAAAGACAAGGAGAGACAGACAGACAGACAGCAGAAGAGACAGACAGACTGTCAGACAGGGTGTTTGGCTGCTGTGGTGCTGCTGGGAGATAACAGGCTGTATAGTCCGGAGCTTTAGCTTACCTTTGCTGTACACCACACAGTTGTTTTTATTGTCTTCTGCTCCTTGCCAAGTCACATCCAGCAGCCACCTGGGGCCGGCGCTGAGCACCACCGGGACACAGCTCTTGGTCTTCTGGACGGGAACAGATAACAAACACTAATCATTTGCTTATTTTGGTGATTAAAGAAACATTAATAAACACCAACATACGCCTCTTTGTCTCTGAAAGCTAAAAAGCCGGTCATTTTAGAAGCTATGTTCTGTATTTCTACCTGTGGATGCAAGACATGGGGTGAAGGTAGTCAAGGCAGTTAGGAAAGGAGTGGGGCTGCAGTTTACATGTAATTTACCAAAGTCACAGAAGTTCAATTCAGCAATTTTTATAATGAACTGGTAATGTATGTTAACTTCGGTAATTAATACATTAATATAACTTATTACGTATTAATATATTTTTATTTTATTTTTAATTGTTTTGAATCTGTGTCCCTAAATATATAGTGGATAGACAAGAGAACACAGCCAATTTAAAAAAAAAGCATGAATGCCATTATTTTTAAATAACTCTTGTGAGTTAATTGAAACTTGCTATATAAATAAAATTGTGTAAAATTGATTGTATATAAAGGATATCTACTGCTGAAAACCTCATAATAAAGACCAATAGTATGATATACATTGATGTTTAAATTTAACATGTAAAACTCCATTCAGCTTTGACATTTTTCTATTTTGTACTTCAAATTACTATATATATTTTGCATGGAATATGGCCAATGGTCTTTGATAATTACAGAAAACTGTAATAATCTAAGGTATGCAAAAAAGCTGCACTAACGTATACAAAATGGGAACCTGTATTTAAGCGAGAGGTAGTGAAATTGAAAGACTGGACAGTTTGCACTATAAAACTATTTTTTTCAAACATTTATCTAGCAGTCGTTGAATCTGAAAGCGACCACTAGTTCACACTAGAGAAATCATTTGCAATCAAAATTAGGTGGGGATACCGCCTGACCCCCTTTCTGAACAGGGGAATTATCAGTGAGGATCTTTCCTTGTGATACAGCATTAGATCTTCAAGATGAAGAAGACCTTGGCTGTCGGAGAAAAATAATGCAGATGACTTTCAGAGTGAAGGAGGCCAGTGTTCAGGAGGGAACTTTGGGCACATTGTCCTGCGCTATCACTGGGATCTCACTATTTCCTGAAACAGGCATGGAAGAATTTAAAGAATCAGTATCCATTTCAAAGGGCGATTGAGGTTACATTTTATAATATGCCTGCAAATTATTCTGAATGTGTAACGTCATTTTTCTTCTGGGCTCGGGTCAAGCGTTGGCGCTTTAAGTTATTTCAATGGAAGGAAAACAGGGAGATAGATACTGTGGCCTCAACTGAATGTATTCACAACCAGACATGGAGAGGGGTCGGCTAGATTGTAAGGCTGTTCTATTTTCATATGCTTTTCTATTCTATTTTATTTTCAAATGGCATTTTTTTTTCTATACAAAGGGTAATGAAAGCCAAGAGTACATCTTCAGTGCTCTTGGAGAGGAGAGAGGGGTAGAAGCAACATTCTTGGACAGCCATTACAGTAGCCTATTACTAGCAGGCAAAATGTCAGTATTTCAAGGCCATTACTTTTTAACCCCCAGGCCCTCCTTCATTAGTGTGTTACAGAAATAGTTTAGCTAAGAGAAAATGGGCTCTGGTGCAATCTCTTTCCGAGACTTCATTTCTTTTTCCATTTGAAACAGGCTGCCACCAGACACCATCCGTCTGCCTAATGCAAACAGAAAAGCAGTAGTGCTTTTCACTCACTGTGTTTCAGATATTTCTTTGGAAAGGCAGCAACAATCCTTCAAGAATAAATGGCACATTCACATGTTAAAGGTTCGATTTGGGACAGACATACACAAAAGATATTTCACTTGAGCGCTCAGCTGAGTGTTTAGACAGGCACAAATGCGTGCCCGCACACATCTTAGTAGCAAACAGGGATTAGAGGACCCTTTCTCTTTGTTTTCTTTAAGAAGAAACAATTTGCTTCCAATAATGAAACTACAGGTTGCTTATAGTACCTGAGCACACTCAGTCCATCACAAAAAAAATACATATGCAATTATAAGGAAAACCTCAACTGTAGTTCTTTTCTAACTCCTCACACTGAGCTAGTCAAAAGTACATTATGTCTTCAGCATCTTATCCTACCTTGGCAGAAGAACAGAGAAAGACCTCCGTAATTTAAGTTGTCCTCTATTTCAAGTCTCAAATGAGCTCGACAATAAAGTCTTATATCTTCTGCTAACCTGTAAATCTTACACTCCTGTCAAAAGGGGCAAAGGAGACGGGTCTGATCTGATTGTTGCTACGACGACTATCTAAAATGAGAATCTGATTAACCCATTGTCAGATCTCTAGACTGGGGGCCATCTCTCTTATTCAGCTGTGTGAGGCTTCGTCTTCTTTTCCTGTTCACCTAGTCTCTAGGCCTTATGGGAATTCACCATATTACACATCCTCTTAATGTGCACACCAGTAGAAACCAATAATAAAACATGCCTATATGTTTCAAGATTGTAAACACAAAATCCTTTCACTAGATCATATTCTATTCAAATTGTAGGATTGTAATTATTCACATGTTTGTAGTTTCACTGTTTTTTCTAAATGTTGATTGTGAAAAATGTATTTAACAAAAAACAATTGTAAATGTCAAAGAATAAATTAAAATAATTGTGAATTTATCATATAAATTTAATCTTTCATGTTGCTGAAATATGTATTAACTTTCCATTGAAATGTATTACATAATACATTTAGATCCAATATAGTCCTATATATTTACTACATTTGAGTTTTGAAGTATTCTTGACAAAGACAAAGGGTCTCTGATTATAACACAATTCTGACACCAAGGAGAGGAGCTGTGTTTCTGGGTATAACAAACGATAATGTCACCAGCTTTTAATCAACATTTTCCAATACAGTAAATAAAGTACATTCATAGTCAATGCTTCAGACAGAGCCAAAATGAAAAGCAGAACATTTGAATTCATCTGGAGTGAGGGGAAATGCAGTCCATGCTGACTAATACAAAAAACAACTATCAATCGCAACTAAGGATTGTGACGTAGATCAGTGACTCTTTCCTGTCCCACTTCCTAAACAGGAATACAATTATTTGAAAAAGCAAAAATACTGACCCCTATTGGATATTACAATGATCATGGTTGTTGCCACTAGCTTCATAATCCATAGCCAGATATGATAGGATTTTATTCAGACAAAATTAGGACTGGGTCCCCTGGAACCTGGACTCAAATTTCTGCATTCCATTGACAGTGACAGAGTGAGTGTTCTCTGCCATTTGCAGAAATTCATATAGTTGGATTTTAAAATTCAATCAGATGAAAAAGAGAAACATGTTGATGTGCAAATTTGAAAATGAGTCTAAACTAAATGTTTTTTTTCTTCTTCAATAACATGAAAAAAGGAGTTCAAGTAGGTACCGTAAATTACAAGGAATATGAATGTGACAAAATATATCCCTTTCGAAGGAAATGTCATGGATACTTGTAAGCCCTAGTTGAAACCTAGCTTCCATTGCTCCCCATGGTGTGATACGTTGTGTTGGTGTTCATCCATCCTCTCCTCTCACACTAGTGCTTTCAGTACTCTCCCAGGTTTTTTCTAAGCTCTGTTACCATTCAAGCAACGTGTAAAAGATACAGCGTCCAAAACAGTGTAGTCAGCTAGGAAGTGATTACAAACTGATGCTCCAAATTCACTATAAAATGAAAATCAATATTTCCACAAGTTGCTGCAACATAAAAGATAACCTTCATTGATTTTTGTAGACTTAGGCCTCTGTGATAAAATCTAATATAAATTTTCAGCCACACGGATTTGGATCAGAGAGCAGGGGCTGAACGATAAGTTCCGTTGCACATCTCTCAGAGTTGGATTTTTCCTCCTTCCCCTCCTTCCTTCCAAAGGCAGAGCCCTGCTATTTATAATTGGCCCTGTGTGAGGGAAAGCCTCTATCAGGAATCTGTTCTAATTTTTATTACTGAGAAGCTAAAGCCTGTTCCAGATAATTTGGAAATTTCAGGGGAATTGTGATGGAGCTGATGGCAGTGCCGGACTGACTCCAGAAAGGAGCTAACCTGTAATAGCCTCTGTGGTTGGGCTGATTAAATGTTGCCATAGATGAAAGACCTGCCATCACCGCAATAAATTAACCAATCACACAAATCCCAAGTCGCTACTAATCCCTCCTTGATACCATGATCCTCAGATCAGCTGAAGGAGGAGGTGAAGAAGAAAGTGGCTTGTGACACTCAGCTTTCCCCTAACTCCCTGGTTCCTTCTGTAAACAACCAGTTAATGATATCACCACTGACCATTTCATGACCAGTAGGCAACTCTTACCCTGCTTCACCATCAGGCCAGGTGAAATCGATACCAAACCTGGGTGGGAATTATTTTTCCCCTAAATTTTGCTTTCTCAAGGTCACAATTGTAGAATGTATCCGTCTTGATCTCCAACTACAGAAAAATGACCAGTTTGCTTTTTATTGTCTTTATACTTTTACTCGCTGTTTTGCTTAAAAATCCACAGTTTCTATTTTAGCCATTAATATTATTTGAAAGTCTAAATACAAAATAATATTTCTTCCATTTCTTCACTTAAACTAGATCCTAAGTCCAGTATAAATAAAAAATGTTTCCTTCTGTGAAAAGCATTGTAAATAATTTAAAAAGCAGGTTCCTTTCTTTCAGTCCATTTCTCCTGAGCAGTCTGATTTCACTCCCACACAGCGGTTGACCCAGCATTCATATTTTAACAAAATGCCACTAATATTGTTCTGTCATATACATAACTATATGACTTTATTTTATATGGCACATCATTCGCTAAAAAAAGGTTGAAAAAAGCTTATGGACATGTTATGTCAAGTTTATATGTTATATATTACTTCCAGTAGTGCCAGTATATAGGGATAAAGGATTTGCACCTGTTTTAACACTGTTTACAGCATACTACAGCACACTCACACCTTGATAACGTCCATTGCAATTAGTTGTTCACTACGATTAAACAAATTGCATGTGGTCAACTGGAAATTTCATTAGGGGAGATTTTCCTCTAGCTCCCCTTATCTCATCCCTGTATTAATATTTCTATAGCCTCAAGGACGGGTGGCTAGCAGGGTCTTTCTGCTGAATGCATGGTCAAATTCCTTTCTCTTTCAGTACATCTCCAAGTCTCTAAGCATGTTTAGAAATCAGCTCATTATCAGTATAGCATTATTTATGGATATTTTCCTTTTAATTCAACAGTAAAAAATACAATTATCTGTCAACATCCCAGATGAACTGGAAAATGCTTCTATTTCTCAGGTGTTTTCATGGCCTCCTCTCCATCATTGCAGTATAGTTACATCTGCCCAAATCAAATGATACCTTCATGCAGCTTTCTTTCCTCTCTCTCTTGCTACAGTAGCATCTGCTATTGGGAGACTAAATAACAGAAATATGCAAAAATTGCACACTAATTCCCGTTGGAGATAGATGTTGGCTGCTGCCCTGTCATAAATCAGAGCATTTCGATATGAAACGAGGCAAGCTGCTCTAATCATTTCTGCATTTCAAATTGGATCACTGGCTCAATCGCTTGGCTTTTAAACTGCTTGCCTAAGAGCAAATGTGAGGTGGGAGATAATTCGGCAGAAATCTTCTCCCTCCCTGTGCTCGCTCTGTGCTGCAGTTAGTTTACTGCTTGAGTGCAAAATAATGTTTTTTTTCTCCCCTACACACATCTTTCTTTTTTCAACTTTGTTAAATTGACTTTTCGTTTTAAATCGATTAAATTGAGAGTCACTGCTGTTCCTGGAATCTTTAAAGGGACACCCATCTCTGTGCCTTTAGTTTGTTGTTGCTATCATGACAGCTACTATTGCTGTGCCTTCAGATCATGGCAGCTATACTGTATACCATGGGAAATATGTTATCATTTACTGACAGTGCTGTATGCGTCAAGGGTCACATTTCAGTTAGAATTCCAGACTAGGAGTTCCAGACTAGGAGTTCCATACTAGGAGTTCCAGACTAGGAGTTCCATACTAGGAGTTCCAGACTAGGAGTTCCATACTAGGAGTTCCAGACTAGGAGTTCCAGACTAGGAGTTCCATACTAGGAGTCCCAGACTAGGAGTTCCAGACTAGGAGTTCCAGACTAGGATTTCCTGACTAGGTTCACGGAACAATGTGTTATGTTAAAAGACTACTTTTAATGAGTCAAGTGAAGATACATTCAAATACGGAAACTACATGCTTTGTCACTCTTTGATGTTTTTTTTTGACCGTATATGATTAAAAGTGACCTGGAGTCTGAGATACACACGATGTATGTTGATGGGTCATTCCAGTAATAAGGTGGTGGTGGTGGTGGGGGGGGGGTATGTGAGGAAGTAGACATGTGAATGTTTAACCCCAGTGCAGTGGTTTAAACAAAATCACCACACACTCGACAAACATGATGACATCTGTACCATGTCAGAAATAAAGAATAAAGAATTTTATCATTTTAAGTTTAAATCCCAATAATACACTTTCTAAACATCACCAAAAAAATATTATGTTTCAGCCTCGTGTGACTACTGAGAAATGCCCACTGGGTCAATGTTTCCCTTCAGTGATTCCCAACATCTTACCAACATGAACCACCCAAAACGGAGTATAAATCTTATGCCAATCTGTCTTTAGAAACAAACAAAAAGTAGTAGATCCACAGATGGGTTTGATTATACATGTATCATTATGAAACAAGAACACTAACAAATAAATAAATAGTTCTAGTAAAAACTCCCTCAGCAAGCTAAATCACCAGTTGAAATCTTTATCAGTATTGCTCCCCTATGTCACTGAGTCATAAATGGCTAGCAGTCAGCAGATCCACACATCCAAGCCTGTACAATAATCCCCTAGAGGACGTCTAGGTGTTCTTATTGATAAATGTCTATATAAACAGATTGGTATAAGATATCTGCTTACTTTTTTGGAACACGGTTACATGATGCTGGGAAATCACTCATGAGGAAAATTGACCCACTGAGCATCTCTGAATAATCACCTCAGTGCATAGCTCAATAAATCACCTAGGCATTTTGTTATTTCAGTTTTTATTAATAATATTTTAATTTATTTATATTATTTCCATTCTCTTTATAAAGTGTAATAGTGAGTTTAAAACTTAAACTTGAATACATTATTATAGTCTTAAAAAGAAGAAAACAACTATAGAGTATAGTTGTTTTCTTTGTTTTAAGACTATAATAATGTGTGAGGTGTATGCTTTTGCATCAAACTGGATTTGAGTCAGCCCACTTCCACAGGAACACGTGGAATGGCAACATATCTAAACCGCCCGAGAAATGTAATATAACATAGAAACCTCCAACATACTGCTAAGAGATTTTACATAGAGCCTATGGGGCTATTGTCCTTCTGTAACACTGGCTAACAGTTGTTTGGCTAATGTAAATGTTTCATGGAAATTCCTATGTTAATGCAAATGAGCAGTATATGTTTCATTATTTGAAGTAGGAAAGAAAGAAAGAGCCAGTTGAATTTGTAATGCATGCTTCACTACTTAATAATGACTAGGAGGTACCCGGACTGACATGCACGTCGTTCTTCTGTTTGGCTGAGGTCAGAGAAATAACATCCCACGCCTCAGTTCTCCCTGTTTGACTTATTTGAATTTCCTATTTGAATTAAATTGGGGACATGTTTGATCTTTGCATGTAACTTAGGGCTGGGCTCCTGGAGCAATGAGAAGCTATGTGAGAACATAATAGAGTAACGTTAACGCCAATATGTGTTCACCTGCACGGTGTGTTACAGTTCCCCGGGCTCCCGGAACCAGCCAGGTGGCTCATACTCAGGACAGCTCCACTTTAAACACACATATGAAAAGGTATGAAAAGACACTATATCAGCCATTAAGGTCACAAGCTCTCCCTTCACACAAAACCACAGATCTGGGAAAAGTCACTGAAGACAAACAATCCTATTCAAGGCAAGCTGATACCTGAATAATGCCCTCAGTCAGGATAAACCTCAATGCCCCTTACATTCGTCTTGGATTTTAATATATTCTTCAGAACTTTTATTTATTCTCTTTGAAGTCAGAAATCACAGGGAAAAAACATTTAACAGCATGTACACGGCATTACAGTATAAAGAAGAACAGTAAGTGATTTCTGCTTTCCCTTCCCTGACCTGCAGGCACATCTTCACCCACAGTGACATCGTCATCATTATTGGCACCTATGAGCACAATTCAACTATTTGATTCTTCGATGCACTTCAGAGAAGACTGACAATATTTACACTCAAGTAAGTAAATAAGATAAAGATGGTGAGCTTGCTCCCACTAAATGCATTAGACGTGAACTCCCTTATCGCAGTTTCAACACACGGACCGTTAAAAGAAGGTGTTCCAGCGCTGGGAACGGTCTTTGTTACCCAATTAGTTTACTGACGACCCCGTTGTATAATATTCCTGTTTTGACAGCCTCACCCACACACACACACACACACACACACACCCTGCATGAACTGGACCCCCATGCCTGTGTATCGGACACTCTCCAGGCCTCCTCTCATTCGCTTTTATCAGGGTTCTTTATCTAAAAGCCACAGATAGAAGACCCATGTGACCACCAACCAAATCAGCATTTCTTTCACAGAATACTTTCATTTTCTGCTGTTCACCCATCTGGAGTCATTTGACAAGGTTTTGTCTTCAAGCATTGTTGGGCCTTCCGCCAGGCTAGCAAAGGGGGGGGGGGTGAAATGGGGAATGGTGGGTTGGAGACAAGACTAGGGAGTTAGAGGACCAGGGGATGGAGG
>JACXGI010020885.1:0-10703 GCA_016801175.1 Esox masquinongy | reverse complement strand
CAAGACACAGCGTCAGAAGCGTCTCGCCTGGGCTAAAGACAAAAAGGACTGGACTGCTGCTGAGTGGTCCAAAGTTATGTTCTCTAATGAAAGTAAATTTTGCATTTCCTTTGGAAATCAAGGTCCCAGAGTCTGGAGGAAGAGAGGAGAGGCACAGAATCCACGTTGCTTGATGTCCATTGTAAAGTTTCCACAGTCATTGATGGTTTGGGGTGCCATGTCATCTGCTGGTGTTGGTCCACTGTGTTTTCTGAGGTCCAAGTCAACGCAGCCGTCTACCAGGAAGTTTTAGAGCACTTCATGCTTCCTGCTGCTGACCAACTTTATGGAAATGCAGATTTCATTTTCCAACAGGACTTGGCACCTGCACACAGTGCTAAAGCTACCAGTACCTGATTTACGGAATATGGTATCCCTGTTCTTAATTGGCCGGCAAACTCGCCTGACCTTAACCCTATAGAAAATCTATGGGGTATTGTGAAGAGGAAGATGCGATACGCCAGACCCAACAATGCAGAAGAGCTGAAGGCCACTATCAGAGCAACCTGGGCTCTCATAATACCTGAGCAGTGCCACAGACTGATCGACTCCATGCCACGCTGCATTGCTGCAGTAATTCAGGCAAAAGGAGCCCCAACTAAGTATTGAGTGCTGTACATGCTCATACTTTTCATGTTCATACTTTTCAGTTGACCAACATTTCTAAAAATCCTTTTTTTTATTGGTCTTAAGTAATATTCTAATTTTCTGAGATACTGAATTTGGGGAATTTTCATTAGTTGTCAGTTATAATCATCAAAATTAAAAGAAATAAACACTTGAAATATATCAGTCTGTGTGGAATGAATGTATACATTATACAAGTTTCACTTTTTGAATGGAATTACTGAAATAAATAAACTTTTTGATGATATTCTAATTTTATGACCAGCACCTGTATTTGTGTGTTCAACCAGGTGGGCTAAATGTGTCCGCTGTGTGTGCACATGTCCACGTGCACAGTGTCTACTCACCGATCCCCTCCCCATCATCCCAGAACAGGGAACCTTTCGCAGTGCCACTGTCGCTCAGGGAAACAATCAGCCCCAGAGGATTCTTCCGACTGAGGGAAGAATGGACAGTGAGAATTAGCAAGAGAAGTGGATGGGGGTGGGTGGGGGATAAAAATAGAGGGATGAATGAAAAATTGGGAGAGCAATAGAGGGAGAGAGAAGGTAATTTCAGATTGCTGGAAGACAATGACAAGTGTATGTCACCTACAGTGCATTGTAGGGATTCATTTACCCCCTTTCTGTGGACAGACCATAATTGACATTCATAGTGCAGTGTTACACCTGATCCGTCACCGCCATTTCGCATCTCAATGAAAATAACATCTACCGTATTTCATATTGAAGATGCATCGCGCACGCATGCACGCACGCACACACACCTGTAGCGTGTGTTGTTCTCTGGTTTCTGCCAGGGCAGGATGTATCCTCCTCTCACATGGAGGTTGATGTGGTTGAGAGGCGTTGGCATGGTTACCAGCTGGCCCCTCACCCCGATAGCCCTAGCCTGGATAAAACATGTAAACAAAAACATTTGAATGAATACAACAGACGTCCACATTTACCACACCAAATCTATTTTTACAAACTGTTAATCCATTGATATTCTTCACAACGCCTGTGTGTGTGTGTGTGTGTGTGTGTGTGTCTCACCGTGTGGAAGTCATACCAGCGGTCATCTGGGATGTAACCCACTACCTCCCTGGCCCCCTGTCAAACAAATATAATAAGACGCAAAAAAAATAAGACGCAGACCAACATTCACGTAGCAGACTTTATAGGTTGCCGTTTCGATTTCCTAAACTGATGAACGATATTCCCATGTGCCCTTGAGCACGACACCCAACCCTAACTGTTCCTGCGAGTCACAAAAAGGGCCGAATGTAAAACGTTTAGTGTCATTTGAAAGGCCTTTAGAAGGGAATGTGTTCCAAAGATAAACGTGTGTGTTGTTACCTCATCCAGGGCTGGTGTGATGAGGAGAGCTGGGCCCCAGAGGAACTGTCTGTCAATGTCCCAGGTGTTCTTGTCGCTCACAAACCTGCAATCGATCAGAGCATGCACACGCATAAGTGTACGCACTCACATCAAGGGTGCATTTCTACACTCCTCCATCTGTAGCCCTTTTGTTTATTTTTATTTTTTATTTGAAAAAGACGACTCACTCATGTAGTAGTGGTCGGATGACTGTGCTTCCTGCATTGTGGGCGTCGAACATGAGTGTGTACAGGTAGGGTAGGAGCGTGTAACGGATATTCAACACATCACGGGATGCCTCGGCAAACGAGTCATTCCACGACACAGGGTCTTGTCGCTGTGACACGCAGGCAGAAACACACAGACAGACACAGCATAGGGCTTAATGCAAGCATAACGTCACGGCGTGTCGTGTAAGTGACACCGCATTGCCTTATTGGAACCCACACGTTCAGGCCAAGGAGTCGGGCTAAAGCCAGCTGGGGGCGGACGACAATGGCGGCCAACCGCCCAAGGAGACGGAGGGAGGGAGAGAGATGTAGGGAGGTTGATGAAGGGGAAGAAAGGGAGAGGGTGAGGGATGAGAAAATCAGTGTTGTTGAACTCCTGCAGAGTGAAGTGCTTGAAAACGTCCCATGTAGTTAGTGTGCGGGTGAACACTACAGTCGTCTCCATCTACAGCAATGACATTATTAGCCTCTCTGTTGCTAGCTGGCCAGATTACATTCTGACTGAATGAAAAGGTAAGATGTTCATTATCTCGTGACCTGGAGAGTTTATACGATTATCATATTCCAGGAGGATTTACAAGATATTAATTATCTAGCTAGTGACCCTGGAGTTCGCCCTTACTGTTCAACTCTCCTAGTCACTCTCCTTCCCCTCTGTGGCCCTTTTACTAACACCTACACCTCTTCAGCTACCGAGAGGACAGTTGCTATGTATTGTAATTACACGGAGTGTGTGTGTGTGTGTGTGTGTGTGTGTGTGTATTGTTCTGGTTAAGTCCTGAGGGTCAGTGTATACTCTGTGCTGCCCTCTGGCTGGCAGTCCTTACACTAGAGATTTGTAATTAGCTGACTTAATTGAAGGTGCGAGATGTCTGCTAATCTCCTCCCAGAGGTGTGTGTGTGTGTGTGTGTGTGTGTGTGTGTGTGTGTGTGGGTGTGCGGGCGTGCATGTGTGGGTCCATCCGTGTGTCTGTGCTCAATTCAAACACTTTGACTCTGGGTTTGTGTTTCTACAGTTGATTCCATTGACTCTGGGCATGTTAGACTACAGTGTGTGTGCCTGTGTGTGAATAGATAGCAGACTGTATGACATTCATATTCAACTTTTATAGATTTGTAGTCCTACGGGTTCAGTGAACTACGGGTTCAGTGAGACAAAATAAACCTCTACTTTGCTTCAACCCAGATTATGGAATATGTACAGTTATCGAAGTGTAAGGAGAAAAAGAAAGGAGAAAGAAAAGATTTAAGGAGAGTGAGGGGGGGGGGGAGAAGAATGAGAAATCTCAAAGTGAATTTACCTTCCTGTTAGTTTAGTATCAATAACCTGCCAAAAATAAGTCACCACTCTATCGATCCCGGAACAGGAGGAGAAAGGGCTACAAAGTAGGAAGTCTGGCCAGACAGCAGGTGACAATTTTGGGCAAAGACAAGAAATGCTGCAGCTCTTTCAGGATAAAATAGAATTGAATAAGAGGAGTGGTAGTCTAGGGAAGGGAGGGAGTTTAGTGTTTATTACTGGCTCCAATTTTCCTCACAAACCATCTACCTCAGCTGAGTGTTGTGTCTGTGTGTGTGTGTATGTGTATGTGTGTGTGTGTAGTAGTAGAGTTCTGGGCAGTGGTAATGACCATCATATTTCTATGAATGCCAGAGTAGTTTGCAGCTCTGCCCACAACAGGGGATGAATGAGTCCAAGTGCGGAACAGCAAAGGCAATGAGCTCACACTTCTAAGAACACAGAGGTACACTGACCCCCCCCCCCCCAACACAAACACGGTGGCTTGCCTCCATGCCACCAAGCCTCACTCTGAAGAGACGCCAAACAAAAAAACAGTGGAAAAACAAAGAAAAACGCGTGACAGTAAGGAGTGAGACTGGGTAAACAGAATATCAAATTGGACCCCTCATATCGATGGCCACATTTACACCGCCAAATGATTACGCTTGGTCGGCGGCAGGAAAAAACAAAGGAGAATCTTTCGTCCGTCTTCTCACACTTACACAGGTGCAAGCATGCACGCAAAACATGGGGGTGGAGAATCTGGCCTTGACACTATTCCCTTCTCACCTCAGCCCCTCCATCCATTTATCGGTTTGTGCTGTTCTCTCCATCCTTCACTCCCTTCCCTCATCGGTATTTGTTTCACGGCCATCATGGGAACCTTTAAAGCTTTAACCGTTACAGGTTTTTGACACTGGTGAAGAAATGATACTAGCTTAATTGCGTGTCAAAGCGGGAATTTAATTTATGCCCCGAACGAGAATAATTGGAAACCAGTGAATGATGGGGTTGGCATCTCCTTGAAAATACCAACGTCAATCTTTTTTTTCTTTTCTTTAAGGTGATCATGGTTCTGGGGAGGAGAATAATAATGCAGCCACACGCTGCAGTGATAAAATGGAGTTCTGTGATGTGATGTTGAGGTGTGAACTTCACTGAGGGCAAAAAGATGAGGCTGTGATGACTCAGCAAAATCCTTTATGAATTACTGCTCTCTCTCTCTCTCTGTCCATCTCTCTGGAAGTCTCTCGCTCTTCCTGACAGTCTCTCTCTCTCAGTCCATCTCTCTGGAAGTCTCTCATTCTTCTTGACAGTCTCTCTCAGTCCATCTCTCTGGAAGTCTCTCGCTCTTCCTGACAGTCTCTCTCTCTCAGTCCATCTCTCTCAGTCCATCTATCTGGAAGTCTCTCGCTCTTCCTGACAGTCTCTCTCTCAGTTCATCTCTCTAGAAGTCTCTCGCTCTTCCTGGAAGTCTCTCGCTCTCAGTCCATCTCTCGCTCTCGCGCTCGCTCAGTCCATCTCTCTCTCGCTCGCGCTCTTTGTGTTGCATGCTGGGAGGTTGGGGTGCGAGGAGTTTTGGAGGTGGCTGTGTGGTGAGAGGGCCTGTTTTTCCTTTTTGTTTCCAACTTTTAAGTTTGTGTTAATTTTCCTCATACCAGATTAGCGGGTAGCTCTGGGAGGGGAAGGGGGAGTTTGTTCGGGTCTTGACGGTATGGCAGCCGCAATGGCTGCCTTGCCAGCTGGGGAGGAGGCAATGTCGCTTAGGCACGGTTTCAGGTGTGTACCGGTGGATGGAGTTAAAGTTGAGGAGGTATTGCTGGCCGTTGCCGAACAGGTAGGTGCTGAACATATTCACTCAGTGTCTAGAATGAACAAAGCGGTTGTTGTGTTTATGAAGAAAGCAGCCTTGGTAGGTACGCTGATTGTTAGTGGGCTTTTTGTTAGAAATGAATTGTTGTTTGTTTCGCCTCTTTCTACACCTTCGACTAGGGTTGTTGTGGCGAATTTGCCGCCATTCATTACAGATGAGCAGATCCGAAAGGAGCTGGTTCGGTTTGGTAAAGTAGCTAGCGGTTTTCGCGTCCTGTCGGTGGGGATTCGGGCAGAATCGGTGAAGCATGTTGTCTACTTTCGTAGGCAGGTGTTTATGTTCCTCAACAATGCGGATCAGCAGCTTAATGTCACTTTTAAGATCCGTGATGGTGATGGTGTGTACACAGGTTTTGCTAGTACAGACAGTCTGAGTTGTTTTGAATGTGGTGACCTGGGGTATAAGAAGTTTGCGTGTCTGCACAGGACTCAAGGACAGGCAGAACAGCCGCCTGTGGCTACCAGGCAGAGTGTGGCTGGGTTGAGTGATGCTGTGCAGCCCACGGTGTTAGTTGGTGTTGTTGATGATACAGACGTTGTGTTATCAGTGGATAGTGCTGTTACAGTGGAGAAGGTTGTGGTGGGAGACTCTCCAGTGAGGATTGTTGGGAATGAAGGGCGTGGTGTGGTCGCTGATGCTGTGTTAGTGGAGGGTGTGAGTAAGGGGGGCCTTCACAAGCGAGATGGTGGGGTTGTGGGGCTGATTGCACCAAAGAGGAAAAAGGGTGTGAGGAAAGGTGTGGTGGAGGAGGTGTTGGAGTCCCTGGGTATTTCACCTGGCGTTGGGGAGCAGGGCCTGGGTAAGAAAAGGGTGCAGGTCAGTACGTTGTTGGGTCAGGGAGAAGAGGAGGTAGGGGAATCGGGTGAAGGAGAGTGTGAGGAGATGTCCTTCTCTGACTGCTCTCTGAGTTCAGTGCTACCAGCCAGTCAGGTTGCAGGCCCTACTTACACGGTAAGGGAGCTGTCTGAGTTTTTGGCTGATACTAGGGTAAGAAGAAGGTAGTTCTGGAGTCCCATTTTCCTGACTCTGTGAGGTTTGTGAGGTCAGTGCAAAAGGCTATGAGGACTGAGGGGCTGGGTGTCCTCTCACCTAAGAAACGATTCAGGTTGAAGAAATGGGTCACAGTGGGGTGAAAGGGCTTGCCTTCTGATATAGCTTAAATGGCTAGGTTTTTTCCAACATATTGTTTTTTTGGTTCTCACTACCGGGGTTTGTTCTTGCTCTTTTTCCTCTCTCTTTTCATGGAGGCTCTGCGGGTTGGCTCTCTTAATATAAATGGTGCCAGAGACTGGGGAAAGAGGGGTCTGTTGGGGGAGTATGTCAAACATAAACATATAGATGTCCTGTTTTTGCAGGAGACCCACTCTGATGTTGTAAATTAGGTGGATTGGGGGCTCTGGTGGAAGGGGGCACAGGTACTGAGCCATGGTACGAACAGTAGTGCAGGGGGTGGCAGTATTTTTCTCCCTTGGTCTGGGCATCAATATTACATCATCAAAGGAAGTGTGTGGCGGCAGGTTGTTGGTTGTTAAGGCTGAGATTGACAATGTGCTGTTTGTGTTTATAAATGTGTATGCACCTAGTACAGGGCGGGAGCGTGGCCTCTGTTTTGGGTGCTTACTCAAAGAGCTGGCATTGATAGATCAGGCTGAGGTGCTGGTTTTAGGGGGGGGATTGGAACTGCGTGACTGATTTTACCAGGGACCGAAATGGTGAGGAGCCACATCCAGTCTCTGCAGGGGTGCTGAATGATGTATTGATTCAGTATGACTTGGTGGATGTTTGGAGAACTCGGCATCCAACCACCAGACAGTATACCTGGGTGAAGGTTGTCGGTGGGAGGGTTAGTGCCTCTCGCCTAGATCGTTTTTATATGTTTAGGCACCAGAGCAATAGGCTGGTGTCAGCCTCCAAACTCCCAGTTGGGTTTTCTGACCATCATATTACCATGGCTCAGCTCTATGTTACACCGGGGCACTGGCATGTGTCCTATTGGAAATTTAATGTAAAGCTCTTACAAGATGCTGCTTTTTGCTCTAGTTTTCTTACATTTTGGGGGAGTTGGGGGCAGCGGAAGGATGATTATGAGTCTCTTAGTCTGTGGTGGGATGTTGGGAAAGCACAGATTCGGCTTTTTTGTCAACAATTTACTGCTTTTTCCTCCACTGAATCTAGGAGAGTGTTGGGGAAGCTTGAACAGAAATTAAGTGAGGTGGAGGCTGAGTTGCTGGGGCAAAACGGGGTGGGGCTGGTTTCAAACCTGCCTGAATTTCGTAGGGATCTGGGTGTGTTTTTTCAGCTGAAAGCAAAGGGGGCACTTGTAAGAGCTAGGTTTTCTATGTTGAATGAGATGGATGCTCCCAGCTCCTTCTTTTTTGGCTTGGAAAAACAGAGTGGAGAAAGGAAGCGTATGCACTGTTTACGTATGGCTGATGGTCAGGTGTCTTCTGTTGTGGGGGAGATGCAGGAGCAAGCTGTGGAGTTTTATTCTGATTTTATATAGGGCCGAAATGTGTGATCCTGCATGTTCCCAAGAATTGCTTATGGACATTCCCACACTGTCGCAGTCACAGAGGACTGACATGGATGTTCCTCTGACATTGGGTGAACTCGAGGCCGCTGTCAACCAGATGAACTCCGGCCGCGCTCCAGGATTGGATGGATTGCCAATTGAATTTTATAAGACATTCTGGGGCCTCATTGGTCGAGATTTATGTTGTGTTTTACATGAGTGTGTCAGGGTTGGGGAGTTGCCATTGAGCTGCCGTAGGGCAGTTTTGACTCTTCTCCCGAAGAAAGGGGACTTGAGCGACCTGAAGAACTGGCGACCTGTAGCCTTGCTTTGTGCGGACTCTAAGGTCCTTGCTAAGGTCCTCGCCAATCGGCTTAAATCTCTACTGGACTCCGTTGTACATGTGGACCAAACTTACTGTGTCCCAGGTCGCACTATCACAGACAATCCGTTTTTGATCAGGGATATGTTGGAGTTGTCAGGGTGTTCAAAGGTGGCCTTTGGACTGGTTTTTTTGTACCAGGAAAAGGCGTTTGACAGGGTGGATCATATATATTTGTTTAGGGTGTTGTCTGCTTTTGGGTTTGGGGAGTGTTTTTTGTTCTGGGTTAAGATGTTGTATGCTGGGGCTTCTTGTCTGGTGAAGGTGGGAGGGGGGCTCAGTAGGCCAGTCCGGGTGGGGAGGGGCATACGTCAGGGTTGTTCTCTATCTGGGCAGTTATACACCCTTGTTATTGAGCCCTTTTTGAGTCTGTTACGCAGGAGACTGCAGGGGGTGGCCTTGCCAGGTTTGGGGTTGAGGGCAGGTTTAGCGGTGTCTGCCTACGCTGATGATGTCTCAGTCCTGTTGAAGGATGACCAGGATGTTCTGGTGTTGGAGTCGTGTTTAAGGGTGTATGAGGGGGCATCATCTGCCAGGTTGAACTGGGGCAAGAGTGGAACATTGCTGTGTGGGGCATGGGGGGACAGGGTACCTCCTGGGCTTCCTGGGGGGTTGGAATGGGGTAATGAAGGGATTAGGATTTTAGGGGTGTATCTGGGATCAGAGGGTTGGGTCACGAAGAACTGGGAGGGGGTGGCTCAGGCGGTGGTGTCTAGGCTGATGAAGTGGAGGTGGTTCCTCTCCCAGGTATCATACCGAGGAATGGTGCTGATCATCAATAACTTGGTGGCGTCCTCCCTGTGGCATCGAGTTGCTGTTCTTAACCCCCCCTGCTGGGCTGCTGGCGGACTTACAGCGTCGGCTGGTGGACTTCTTCTGGTCCGGACATCATTGGCTGAGGGCGGCGGCGTTGTTTTTACCGGTCCGGGAGGGCGGTCAGGGCCTGGTGGACCTTGAGAGCAGGGTGGCAGCCTTTCGTCTTAGAGCGGCACAGAGACTTATATCACCCAGGTGTCAGTTGGAGGGAACTGGCTTGCGCATTGCTGAGGAGGGCTGGTGGTCCGGGGCTGGATCTGCAACTCTTCCTCATGAGACTGCAGGGGCTGAAGCTGGCCGGGGTCTCAGACTTCTATTCTGCAGTTCTGAAGGCCTGGAGATTGCTGAAGTTCGTGCGTGAGGGGGGAGTGACACCTGGACCTTGGGTGTGGAAGGAACCCATTTTTCATAACCCAGTGATCCCTTTGGTTTCTGTCCATTCTGCAACCCTGCTTGGACGGTTGATGGCAGCAGGTATCAGGACACTGGTGGATTTGTGGCAGCCCGGGGGTGGAGGCTGGAAGACCCTGCAAGAGCTGGCGCAGCAGTCTGGAATTACGTCACACCGGCTGCTGGAGAAGTTCATGGGTGAGGTACAGGATGCGCTGCTGGAACCGGTGAGGGGAGTCTTCTAGTGGGCACGAGGGGAGGGGCCAGCACCATTTCCACCACTACAGGTGACGGCAGAGACGGGGGACTGGCAGGGGGGTCGGGGGGGACATATTGTCTTTTGGTTCTCCAGAACTGGGTGATTTTGCAGAGGTGGGGAGCAAGGGTTTGTACTCCCTCTGTGTGAAGGTCAGGCACATTAGGGAGTTGGAGGGTGTTAGGGGTCACCAATGGCAGGGGGGTTCTGGGCTCTGATGGCATGGCTAGGTATAGGTGGAGGGTGCTCTATAAACTCCCAGCTCCTAAACGGTCTGGTGACCTCCAGTGGAGGGTTTTACATGGGGCCCTGGCCACCAATAGCTGGTTGACTCGAGTTGACCCTGGGATTGGGGAAGGTTGTCCTTTTTGTATGATGGCTGAGACTGTCCAACATGTATTCTCTGTATGTGCTAGGCTGATGCCGTGGATGTCATTGTTGGAATCTGTGTGTGTGAGGTTGGGGGAGTGTTTTTGTTTAGAGATGTTTGTGATGGGACCTCGGTATTCGAGGGAGGAGAAGAGAAAATGTGCTTTGTTGAATTTTTTGTTTGCCCAAGCTAAGTTGTTTGTTTGGGTGACAAGGAGGAACCGGGTCAGGGGGTTAGGGGTTACGGACCCGGTGTTGTTATTTAGGGGGATGGTCTCTGCGCGACTTAGGGTCAGGTTTGAATTTTACAAACTTATTGACAGTGTTGAACTATTTGAGGAGGTTTGGGGACTTGGGGGGGCTATCTGTGTGGTTGGACAAGGGGGCTTTGAAGTATGTATTTGTGTGTGGTGTAAGATGTTTGTGTAGGAGGTGTAGCAGCACACCATGTGGGGGTTGGGTTGTGTGTGTGCTGGGGGTGGGTGGGGATTTCTTAATGTAATGTAGATGTCTTATTAAAGAAAGATCAAAAATCAAATTTCTGTCCATCTCTCTCTCTCTCTCTC
>JACXGI010020884.1:0-10719 GCA_016801175.1 Esox masquinongy | reverse complement strand
GAAATAAATCAACTTTTTGATGATATTCTAATTTTATGACCAGCACCTGTACTGTGTAGTCCATAAATATTTGAACGGTGACAATAGCTTTGTTCTTTTGTCTATACTCCAGCACATTGGATTTGAAATAAGACAACATTTTATATGTTGAAGTGCAAGCTGTGTATGAATTACAGCCCTTTTTAGTCCACCCCATTTTAGGGGACCAAAAGTAATTGGACAAATTAACATAATCTTAAATAAAATGGTAATATTTAGTATGTGATTGCAAAACCTTTGCATTTGATGATTCCCTGATGTCTGCGACCCAAAGACATCACCAGATTCATCATATATATGTAGAATATATGATGAATATATGTTGAATAAATTTAACTTAATTAGAAATACATTTCAGGTATCAAAATGTATTTCACCTTTTACTCTAAAATGTATTTAAACATGTATAAATACATTTAACTTAATTCAAAATACATTTCAGCTATCAAAATGTATTTCAGCTATTATTCTGAAATGTATTTGAAAATGTATAAATACATTTCAGTTTTCTCCAAATGTATTTCACCGTCAAAAATGCTCTCATTACAATATATATTTTGTATAGAAAATACATTACAAAATGTATTTTGAAGCCCATATTAAAATGCATTTTTCAGATCCTGTGAAAGTAAAAAAGATTAAATGTAATTACCGATGTATTGATTATATTACATTTAGGTGTTGAAACACATTTTATAGATATACATTACCAAATAAATTAACAAATTTATTTTTAGATAAATTAACAAATATATCTTGTTTGGAGTAGTGGTTAGTGCACCTGACTGTGGAACATAAGATCGCAGGTTCGAAACACAGCCTGCCCAAAGCAGTATATTTAGACATGACTATATTAAATACATTTTTTATAAATATATTTAAGCGGCCAAATTTCAAACATTTTGACATATATTTACCAAATGTATTCAGGAATATATTTTCCAAATGTATATAAAAATATATTTAAAATACATCTTTTTTCCATATGGGTAGCAATGCTCAGTTGAATTCAGGTTGGGTGATTTGCATGGCCGGTCAAGAAAATAACACTAATGACTTTGAAAAACTGCTTGGCTCTTTAGCAGTATGTTGGGGTCATTGTCTTGCTGCAAAGTGAAGTGCTGTCCATTGAGTTTCGAGGCATTTGCTGTCTCAGCAGATGACATGTGTCTGTACACTTCATCCTACTCCTTCTGTTAGCAGTTGCATCATCAATGAAGGCAATTCAGCCAGTTCCACTGATAGCCATACATTCCAAAAACAAAACTCCCTCCCTATTTTGCAGATCAGTTGGTATGACAGTTCCTCTGCAGGCTCTTTTTTCCCGGGCCATCTTGTTTTTGAGGCCAACTAGTGTTTTTCCACCTTGCAGGCTAGCCGCTGTATATCAGCTCCTAAGGTATTCTGTGAATTGTAGTGGTCAACACATTCACCATTATTTAATTGAGAGTGTTCCTAATCTATCAGAAAATTTTTTGCTGTTTTTTCTCGGGAGCATTTTTAATCATCCAAGGTCTTCCTTGGTCTAGCAGGTAAGCTAACCAGTGCTTTCTTGTTCCTTAATGTAAGTTGATTTTGGTAATGACTGATCAATTCGTTCTGATTAATATGCATCATGACGGCCAGCTTGACACTTGCATTGACACTTCTTTTATCCTTATCCAAATGCAAAATCTAGAATCCAGATTAGAAATGAACTGCTCTCTTATGCATGCATTAATGATGCAAACAAAAACACCTGCCTTATTACGGACCTGTAAATCCAATTGTACAAGTACTTTTGGTCCACTTATTTTGGGCAACTATGTACAAAATGTGCTGTTATTTCTAAATGGTCTATTGAATATGAATGAAAATACTCTCAAATTAAAATTGATAGTCTGTACTAACAGTAACTGATAGACGGACTATAAACACATCATCACTGTAATTTCAAATCCAAAGAGCTGGAATACTGGGATGAAACAACAAAAGTTTTGTCACTGCTCAAATACTTATGGACTGCATTGTAGACCCACAATAACTTTATACGCTATGTACACTACATACAGTTGGCCTTAATTAGGCCAACAGTCAGCCTTCGGACTGAGGAAATAATCTATCCTTTTGTTCCATCCTATCTTCTAGTTAATCCATCCTGTTTTTGTTTTCATTTTCCTTTCAGTTTCTCTGCAGACACTTCAGTCAGTCATATTGCATACTGTTGTTCATGAGCACCGGGGCCGGTTAAACAAACCAGTTTGTCTTCCTGCAATTGTTCTATGACACACACACACACCACAAGAAGAGGGCTAGCTAGGCCACAACCCCTGGGCAGGCCTCTTCTCCCACATACTGATGGTGTTTCATAGTTTCCATGGATACAGTGAGTGAAAAGAAATCTGCAGATGGGGAACTGCCTACCTAAAATTGATGCGAAAAAAGATTTAGCTAAGAAATAATTTGAAGAGGTGTTTGATGACGTATACTTTTTGTGAGTATATCTACAGATTAACAAAATCACTCACATATTGTTCTATCACTCCCAATATCTCTCAAAAGTTGGTATCCTTTGTGGATAAAATATTGAGGGATGTTTCTGGTGAGTGCATACATTTTCTAATTTTAGTATATTGGTTGACAGAATGTTTAATAGTTACTTATATAGAGATTATTATTTATATATTGCTTATATTACAATTGATTTAATATACTGTACTTACATTAATAATCTGCATAGTTATTGTACTCTGAAATTAAATCATAGAACAAATTAACAATTGGAAACAAAAATTCGGAAAAGTTCCTCCCAACACTGTTGCAGATATTCTCATAAATGTGTTGCACTTGTAGATTTCTTTGCTTTTACCTTTCTGGTCACTTCATCCCAAACCAGCTCGATGGGGTCTGGACTCTGTGCTGGCCAATTCATGATTTGAAGCTTTCCGTCTTGTTCTTTTCTTCTAAGGTAAATCTGATATTGCCTGGAGGTATGTTTTGGATCATTATCTTGCTGTAGGATGAACCCGACCAACTAGGTGTACACCAGATGATATGGCATTGGTGACGCAAAATGCTGTGGTAGCCTTTTTGGTCTACACCGTGCAGGCTGCTGCATTTCTATGTTTTGTGTGTTTTAGTTGTAGTTGGCATGTTTCTATGTTCTGTTTCCTGCCCTATTTAAGTTCCTCCTGCCCTAGTGTTTCTTGTCAGTCATTGTTCCATGTAGCGTTAGTGTCTCGTGCGCGAGTAGGCCATGTCTTGTTAGTACTCAAATCTTTGTTTATTTAAGTTTATCGTGCACCTACTTCTGCCCCGTGTCTTGCTCCATACGGAACATTACACAATGTTTGACAGTTGGTTCCCTGAGGAACCATCCTTCTGCCTACTCAACGGTGTAGAAAAACACTGTGTGATGAACAGAAGAACGGTGCATGATGGACCAAAGATTTCACATTTAGATTCATCGGTCCATAAGAACTTTTCAGTGCACTGGCGGTGCTTCGTGGCCCAGACAAGCCCCCTTTTCTCATTTTAGCATCTTAGCAATGTCTTTCTTACTGCTACAGGACCTGTCAAACCTGCAGCTCAAAGTCTCCTCCTAACAGTAGAAATCTGAGACTTGCTTACTTCGACCAGTGTTAAGTGATGCTTGAAGCTATTGTCCAGGGAGCCATCTGTCATACAAGCCATTGACACTCAGAAAGGCCTTCTATTTCTTTTGTGGCTTTGGGCCTGCCAGACCTTTCTCTGTCAGGGTTTCCTCCAGTTTCCAAGTAGCTTTTGATGGTGTAGGAACCTGTACTCACTGACACCTTGGCTTTCTTTACAATTTTTCTAGTGGAAGGACCTACACTTTTAAGGGTTATAGCCCTTAATTAACACATAACTTGTTCCCTGAAAAAGGCCTTTTTTATAACACTAAAATGTACATTATTTTTCAGTTTTTGGTAACCTAAACTTTTTTTTAAACCTTGAGTGTTTTACCACTTACCTTTTGCACCATTTCAGGTTATTCACTGGACTTGAAATGCTTAAATTTCAATAAAAACGGGGGTGTTATACAACTTTTGGCCGGTAGAGTATATTGTTCATAAAATATCTATTTCATATTTTAACTTTTGCTTAATATGTACAGCTATTCCATTTCTTTCCAAAGAATATTTGATTTCCATTGTAGAAAAAATGCCACAGGTGTGTTCGGTTGTTATGTCAAAAGGTAGCTACTATGATGAGTCAAAGATTTAGATTACATTTTGTTAAATAATACGATTCCATGATCGCTTTTTTGTATCCATTTGTTTATTTGTTCTATGATTTAATTTCAGATTACATTAAACTGTGTGCATTTCAATAAAAAAATTTTTGACATTTGTCTTATATTGACCAAATAGTACATTTTCAAATAAATGTTCAACATACATTTGGTGACATGTGTATCTATGTGACACATGAAACATTGAAAGCAGGTATTATTCCAAATCCGTGTGTATATACAGATATTGGTAAGTGCCTACTTATCAACCATGAGGATTATTTAAAAATGCTTTTCTTTTTTCTATTATGAAGTGTTTTTTAAAATGTGTCTTTTTTTCAATGCATTTGATGCTATGTTTACTATATCTATGCAAGTGAACATAGTGTGCCCAAAATACAGGCACTGTATGTTTGGTTAGATTAAATGGTTTATGGCGTTAGTTTCGGACGGCACAATAAGGGGTCACTTCATTGGGTATAATGTAAAGTAATAAACAATGGCTACTACTTAAGCAGGACTAAATCCCCTGTTATTTTTAACCAGCTTTCCATCTCTTTAGTGATATTTTTGTAATATCCTGTTCTGAGATTAACTCTGATCTAAGAGTGGCATGTTGGGTCTAGTGTCAGGGGTCAGAGGGAGGGACGTAAGGAGGTAGGAAGGGATGAAAAAATGGGGTTGGTAGATATAGACAGGCATACTTCAGAAAATTTAAGGCAAAAATAATTCTCTCTCAAAATAATTAATAAACCCATTAATAACCCAAAATAAAGACGGTTAGCTTGTGATTAAAGTGTTTGTTTTGAATGTGTCTGGAAGGGAGAATAATTATGAAAGTCCTGTGCACACAGGTTATTTCAGTATGGTACATTTTACCATAGTTTTTACAATCACAACAAAACAAACCTTTTTATACATGAAGAATTTCTTCAGTGGTTTGCCTTTAGTTTCTAAGATTGCACAGCAAAGCAACCCACAAATTAAAAAAAAAATCACATGCACGCCTGGATTCCCATTGAAATGAATGACCTTCTGCCTGGAGTGCACAAGGTTTATGGTCAAACTGGGAATACCATTTGAGTGTAATTGGAGCACAAACAAAAGGCTAAAGCACTCCCTCTTGTTGACAGAGTGAGTGATAACTGAACTAGCAAAACAGTGGGAATATAGCATTACAATGAACACCTCAGTCTAGTATAGACAGTGTAGATCAGCAAATCTGTTCTGGGACAACCAAATCGCAGTAAGTCTTACTCAACAAAATTAAATAGTGCCTCTCTAACAGGGACAGAGTCAAAGGAGGGGCACAGTGTGGCACGTGCCACCCCTGAAATCTGATTGGTTCCCAGCTATACCCCCTATTTTCATTGACTGTGAATTATGTCAATCACAATAACAACTAAAGCGAGACCCTTTACAGCAATCTGGCTCAACAGTTTATTTCCCCTAAATTATTAAAACTGCAACTGCAGAACTAAGTTTTTCAAAAATCTTGATTTCCTCCATGTGATATGGAGGTATATCCACGGACCTAGAATGTATATAAATAATGATACTGCATCTAGTACTACTGTGTCACCGAAGTAGAAGAATAAATGTTGCTGTATCGAAGAAGAAGCGCCATTCCTGATTTTCAAAATATTAACAGTGACACTGTGGACTACGGAGCCCCGGAGGTGACATGGAGGGGGAAAAAATGTAACGCACGTGCGTTTTATAACGTAATATACAACTTCAGTGTCAGCTAAAATGTTCTGAAGGTCCTTTGCCGAGACCTGTGGGTTCTGCAGTGTAGATCTGACCAGTTTTCATACAAATCATTGTAATGGTTTCTCCTTCCTTTGACTTGCACTGTTCAATTTAACAGCATTGTTCTAGAAAGTATATCAATTCCAATTCCATTGGTCTGGTGTTTTTGATCAAGTGAGTGCATTTGTGAAGGAAGAATTACAGGGTCAATGACAAAGATTTTGGTGAGTGCTTCCACATGACAACCTCTAGCTATATATTTTGGGATAGTTAACTAAAATCGCTTACCCACTAAATCCTTTGAATCTGTTATTTGAATAGCTTTCTATTTACAGAATACAGAAAACATGACAACCCTTATACAGTGGGGCAAAAAAGTATTTAGTCAGCCACCAATTGTGCAAGTTCTCCCACTTAAAAAGATGAGAGAGGCCTGTCATTTTCATCATAGGTACACTTCAACTATGAGAGACAAAATGAGAAAAAAAATCCAGAGAATCACATTGTAGGATTTTTAATGAATTTATTGGTAAATTCCTCGGTAAAATAAGTATTTGGTTACCTACAAACAAGCAAGATTTCTGGCTCTCACAGACCTGTAACTTCTTCTTTAAGAGGCTCCTCTGTCCTCCACTCGTTACCTGTATTAATGGCACCTGTTTGAACTTGTTATCAGTATAAAAGACACCTGTCCACAACCTCAAACAGTCAAACTCCAAACTCCACTATGGCCAAGACCAAAGAGCTGTCAAAGTACACCAGAAACAAAATTGTAGACCTGCACCAGGCTGGGAAGACTGAATCTGCAATAGGTAAGCAGCTTGGTGTGAAGAAATCAACTGTGGGAGCAATTATAAGAAAATGGAAGACATACAAGACCTGGTAACCTCCCTCGATCCGGGGCTCCACGCAAGATCTCACCCCGTGGGGTCAAAATGATCACAAGAACGGTGAGCAAAAATCCCAGAACCACACGGGGGGACCTAGTGAATGACCTGCAGAGAGCTGGGACCAAAGTAACAAAGGCTACCATCAGTAACACTGATCTAGAAGAGGATTGGGTGAATGCCATATGGTCAGATGAAACCAAAATAGAACTTTTTGGTAAAAACTCACCTCGTCGTGTTTGGAGGAGAAAGAATGCTGAGTTGCATCCAAAGAACACCATACCTACTGTGAAGCATGGGGGTGGAAACATCATGCTTTGGGGCTGTTTTTCTGCAAAGGGACCAGGACGACTGATCCGCGTAAAGGAAAGAATGAATGGGGCCATGTATCGTGAGATTTTGAGTGAAAACCTCCTTCCATCAGCAAGGGCATTGAAGATGAAACGTGGCTGGGTCTTTCAGCATGACAATGATCCCAAACACACCGCCCGGGCAACGAAGGAGTGGCTTCGTAAGAAGCATTTCAAGGTCCTGGAGTGGCCTAGCCTGTCACCAGATCTCAACCCCATAGAAAATCTTTGGAGGGAGTTGCCCAGCGACAGCCCCAAAACATCACTGCTCTAGAGGAGATCTGCATGGAGGAATGGGCCAAAATACCAGCAACAGTGTGTGAAAACCTTGTGAAGACTTACAGAAAACGTTTGACCTCTGTCATTACCAACAAAGGGTATATAACAAAATATTGAGATGCACTTTTGTTATTGACCAAATACTTATATTCCACCATAATTTACCAATAAATTCATTAAAAATCCTACAATGTGATTTTCTGGATTTTTTTTTCTCATTTTGTCTCTCATAGTTGAAGTGTACCTATGATGAAAATGACAGGCCTCTCTCATCTTTTTAAGTGGGAGAACTTGCACAATTGGTGGCTGACTAAATACGTTTTTGCCCCACTGTAGCTATGTTTAAAGATAGCTAGCTACGCGATGAGGTTGGCTACTTGTTAGCCAGCTCCAGTCAATTAGGGTACGTTATAACTAGCTGAAGTTGCATGATGACACTGATCCACTTCTCACAGTATGCAAGCAGGCAAGATCCATTTATTTTGTAGCGTCATACTCTATGTTGTCATTATTTATAGGCGTAAACAAAATAATAATTTTGTCATGGCCATCTTCTATGCAGAACTGTAAAAAGTAAATAGAAGTACTTGGCTGTGTTCACCAGTTTTGGGAAGTTCCTATGGATGAGCTAAATTACCTTAACAGAGTTCATAACTAACCAGTGACCTTAATTGATCATTTACACTCATCCTTTTTATTTAATTGATCACTGGTTAGTTTTGAACACCCTTTACCGCAGGGTTTTTCCTGGCTCAGAATGGGCCTTTGGGGGGTGACTACGCACGACAGTAAGCATGATTGGTAAAGTAGTGAGTTAGTGAGTCAGTAAAGGCAGTGAGTTACCTTATGACAGAAATCTATGCATTTTCTTGTTATTTCTGAATAAATCTTGTAATGTATTACAACATTGGAACAGGGGAGGGGAGTGAGTTTGAGGGACATGGGTGTTGGGTTGGGAGAGGCAGTCAGTTGCAGAGGTCACATCCTGCTTCAGAGCATTTCACCCTCTTTTTATTAACTAAAAAGGCCAAGGTAGTCTATAGGACTGGATGATATGACCTAAAATCAAAATCACGATTAATTGAACATTTTACCTCAATTAAAATTAATTAACGATTTTGATATAAATTTATATATATATATATATATATATATATAGTTTTTTTTTTTTTGCTTTATTTTGTAATGTGAAGTTTACATTGTAACATTGTAATATCAAGCACATTGTAACATTAAGAACACTGTATATGAACAGTTTTTTTATTGTTGTCACAGAATTTATATAGTGTGCTGAAGTAAAATATAGCACCTTCTTTAACACATGTAACAAAGTGCTTAACAAGAACATCAGCACAGAAAGAAAAGGAGAATAAAAAAGTCATATAAAAACATATAGACATTATCATTTATGACACAGAAACAAACACAGAATATAGCAATGGAGGACTAAATGTGCCATAATATGAAATAAATAAATAAATATATAAATAAATATATAAATAATTAAATACTTACATTAATAAATAAATACACATTGCATTTGCATTGTGTACACTTATGCCTCGTCCAAATGAAATAGACATTTCATTTGGATGGTGTGAAGTTGTGCGTCATCCAAATGAACTGGTGCGGACCTCACCCATTTGATAGAGCTGTCCACATTGGACTGTGTGCTTTATGCTTGGAACACAGTGATTGGACACTTGAGAAGAAACCATCAGGTGAGGGCTGTCAATCTTGTAGCACACAAATGAGTTTCATACAATTGGATCGCTTTGAGAACTATTTAGCCAGAGAATGTGAGAATGTATGTTGTTAGCGGTATCCGTTATGGATACACAATTTGGTTTACTTTGAGAACTATTTAGCCAGAGAATTAATGTCGTTAGCATGTGGCCTGTTTTCAGTTAGGCTACTTTCATTGCGGCAAGTGTGTGATCAGGTGGAGAACTGGTGAAGTGGGTGTGTCTTGTTTGTGCCAGGCTGCCAGCACTGATCTATAGCTCAATAGTAGGCTTAAGTGGTATGAAGGTATGAAAAATAAAGATTTCACCGTAGCAATGTTTTTTAGTTGCTGATAGAATACATAGACGCAAGGTATTAAACAGAGGGAGCTGGGCCAGGTCGGGGCAGGCTGGACAAAACAGACACAACTCAAGTCACGTTTTCCACTTCCCTGTTATAATCGGATTTAACAACCATAACAAAACATTACTCCCAACACCCATTCAAAAACTGAATAGGCCTGAATGTATCAGGCAGACTATGCATAGACATAAGCAATCTGACATGCCTTATCCAGAGCGGCCCCTATGAGATACTGAAATCGCTTTTTCCTTTCTATTCTCCGTGAGTTGGGCTACTGGTTTGTTGTGTTTGTTTCACCATTTATGCAGGGAAAACAGGCATGCAGGGTTGACAAAATAAGTGCGGTGTGCAACTGAAAGATCGTTACCATCTATTGCCAGGTTGCTACTGTTGGTCAGTAGTCAATGTTGTCTCAATATCCTACTCTAATTGTGTAGCCTCCTAGAAACTATACATTTGAATGGGCTTAATACTGCAAATGTTTTTTTTTTTCAAATCCCAAAACTAGCCCAATATAGAACATTAATTTGTTTAGAAAAAGAGCATGATGTGCTTTTTATGGTGCCTATACAGGTGCTGGTCATAAAATTAGAATATCATCAAAAAGTTGATTTATTTCCGTAATTCCATTCAAAAAGTGAAACTTGTATAATGTATACATTCATTCCACACAGACTGATATATTTCAAGTGAATATTTCTTTTAATTTTGATGATTATAACTGACAACTAATGAAAACCACAAATTCAGTATCTCAGAAAATTAGAATATTACTTAAGACCAATACAAAAAAAGGATTTTTAGAAATGTTGGCCAACTGAAAAGTATGAACTTGAAAAGTATGAGCATGTACAGCACTCAATACTTAGTTGGGGCTCCTTTTGCCTGAACTACTGCAGCAATGCGGCGTGGCATGGAGTCGATCAGTCTGTGGCACTGCTCAGGTGTTATGAGAGCCCAGGTTGCTCTGATAGTAGCCTTCAGCTCTTCTGCATTGTTGGGTCTGGCGTATCGCATCTTCCTCTTCACAATACCCCATAGATTTTCTATAGGGTTAAGGTCAGGCGAGTTTGCTGGCCAATTAAGAACA
>JACXGI010020883.1:0-10706 GCA_016801175.1 Esox masquinongy | reverse complement strand
TGTGTGACGTCTTGCTCCAGTATGGCTGTAGACTTGGAGGCAGATCGTTTCTGCCACGAAAGGGTCACAAGTTGAGGTAACAAAGGTTTTCCTGGATGGAGAGAGGGAGGATGGAGAGCAGGAGGAGGGGGAGCAGGAGGAGGGGGAGCAGGAGGAGGGGGAGCAGGAGGAGGGGGAGCAGGAGGAGGGGGAGAGAGAAGGGGGGAGGTAAGAATACACATCTGGACTTGAAAATGCTGGCGCTTTCGCGGAAGCGCAAATCGTGCTTGCGCGAAAGCCATCTCAATTGATCACACAAGATATTTTCATTTAATAAAAAAACGCCATCAGAATTAGACCGCCTGTGTGTAAATGAGTGTGTTGGTGTCCAACTAGGAGTCACCTCCTCTCTGTTCATCATGTTGCATTGGATCCACTTATTGCCTTGCTGTCTGCTTTGGAGAGGGTCTGCTCCTTAAGCACAGGATCTGGGGGCAGCCAACAATAAGTCAGTCAAGTGATGCTCACTCTCAGGGTCGTGCTGCTTCTGACTAACTGCCTGGTATCACAAACACCTTCACTTTACACCGGAAGCAAAAGTGTTCCACGCCGTCTGTCATTCTGTCCACGGACAGGGACGGAGAGTGAAGACAGACAGACAGGCGTGTATCAGGCAGACAGACAGACAGGCGTGTATCAGGCAGACAGACAGGCGTGTATCAGGCAGACAGACAGGCGTGTATCAGGCAGACAGACAGGCGTGTATCAGGCAGACAGACAGGCGTGAATCAGGCAGACAGACAGGCGTGAATCAGGCAGACAGACAGGTGTGTATCAGGCAGACAGACAGGCGTGTATCCTACAGAAGTATGGGTGCAGCATGGCCTCTGCAGCGGTCAGTCTCTGCTGGTGGTCGTAGCGTAGCAGCTTGTCCAGCAGGTCCAGGGCCTCAGGGGTCACCAGATGCTGGTTCTCCGTCTGGACAAACTGCTCCCAGCGCTTCCTGGTCTGCCTGGAGCGGAGGGGGAAGCAGGGAGTTTCAACTGAAACGTGCAGTTGGCCAAAAGAGCAATCTCAAAGGGGCACTTCACCCTGGGGGCATCTCAGGTGGTGTGTGTTGTGTCAGAGATTTCTAGGGCAGTGTGATGTTTCACACGTAATTGGCCAGGAGAAGCAAGGTTTTGTTTTTTCTGGGGACACCAACAGCCATCGTCTCTCCCCTTCCTCTCCACTCCCGGGCTGTTTCTTTATTTCTGCACCAGACTAGGTAGAGCCACCTTTACAATAAGCAGCACAATGGCCAGTTGTCATGATTCAAAGGATTCGTTGTTGAAAGTGATCTTACACCGTGACATTGTACATGTTTGAACTGGAGTGGGCTACTGTACAGCGGATTTGAAAGACAGTGGTAGCAGGATATTATTGGATTGTTTTCCTGCCTGGTGAAACCTGTTCAGTACGGATTGAAGAATGTATTTACTAATCACATTTAGACTGCCGCAGTTTAGCATGACTGACGCAGCAAACAGATTAAGTTAATTCTATTGATTTTATTCCTGGATTCTTGCTAAAGAGGGCCTCTATTGCCTATTCTGGCTAGATTAAAAAGATAACTATTCAGAAAGAAAGGATTAATAAGATAACTGGTTAAAACAGCAATGAGTCTCGCTTCCTGATAAACATGCCTATGGAAACCCAGTATATCTCTGTCGCTAGCAATCTGCTGTACGATGCCAACTCCATAAACAGGGTAACTTTGCTGTTATTGCAACAAACTGTGGCGTCCTTCAGAGGACGACCTGATTTAGTGGAGGGTTGAGAAAGCATGAATTCTTAGCTATTCCTACTGGTAAACGTGTTATTTACGTATGTTTTTGCCAAGTGGCTAGATCCTATAAATGAATGTGGTCTCTAAACACTGTGGAACGTTCTGGACCAGCGGTGGACGTTACAGGTACGTGTGAGCGTGCTAAGCAGATAACGGCTCCACCAAATTCAGGAGGGAATACGGTCTAGGGGACTCTGGTGGGTAAGACGTAAGGGGAACCACGTTATTCACTACATCAACATGGCAACAGAGACAAGCTGAGCTAAACTGACTGCTTAAAAAAAAAAAAAAAAAAAAAAAAGACACACGTGAACATATTGCTGTATATACAGATCCACCCGAACAACACCTCCCACCAAACAAACCCCAACACGACCGCTGAATGCGAAGTGGGGGAGTCATGCAGAGACCCTGACGCTGTGTCAGATTTGCATTTTCCCCCCACTGACAGTTCAGATTAGGACCTGGGGGAGGGAAGTCTCATCTGTGATCGGAGCCACGGGCAAACCAGACAGTGACAGCAGAGTGATTGGCAGTCCGTCTGTCCCATCACATCAACTTCTTGTCACCCAGCATCATAACAAATGGTTTGACGTGTCAGGGGGTCATCTAGATCACAAACCGATCTGGAAGCAGGCCAGCCCCATGCAGCGGCTGGCTGGGTCACTTACTGGCCAAGCAGGTCTTTGAAGCGTGTGTCCAATTCGATGTGGTACTTGTGTAGGTAGCCAAACAGCTCATCGGTACCCAGAACCTTGGCAATGCGGACCAGCTGAGAACACATCATAAGAGGATGAGAGACACTAAGCCACACCCCCCCCCCCCCCAAGATGACCACTCTTCATAGCACGTACAAAATGAGGTCTTTATGTTCTGATAAATACTTGTCACCCAGAACAACCTTGCTGCAGTTAGCTCTCACTGCCAAGGATGGGAATTTCAGGCTGTTCTACTACATGACAGTAAAAGCACTTTGTGACGACTGCTGATGTAAAAAAGGCTTCATGAAATAAATGTGATTGGTGCTGTATCTTGGTGCGGTGCGTCCTACCTGGTCATAGTTGTCCTGACCATGGAAAAAAGGCTCTTTCAGGAAGATCATGCTGGCCAGCATGCAACCAAGGCTCCACATGTCCAAACTGTAGTCATACATCTGCCAACAGTGACAGCAATGTTGGCCAAGGATCGTAACAGAGCCATCGCTCACAGCAGGCATGTCATAACACGCTAACACACATAACACGCTAACAGAGCCATCGCTCACAGCAGGCCTGTCATAACACGCTAACACACATAACACGCTAACAGTCCCATCGCTCACAGCAGGCCTGTCATAACATGCTAACACACATAACACGCTAACAGTCCCATCGCTCATTGTCAGCATGTCTTAACATGCAAACACCCATAACACGCGAACGGGCCCATCGCTCACATTAGGCCTGTCATAACTCACTAACACACATCATAATACAGACAGAAAACATCTGACAGGAGAAAGACTAACTGAGTTGAACAGTAAAAATGAGATTCACTGACCAATAAACAACAATTGGTACAAACAAGCTAGTAAAAGAATGACGGCAAGGAGAAGAGGGCATTTCTTGCGCGTATGCAAAACGGATCATCTACACAGCCTTCCCTGCCGAGGAGTAGTTGGTATGAATGTGACAATCACTAATCGCTAGCCTGATGCTTAACACATCAATACATTTCAGAGCAGAGGCCCCTCGGAGAGGTTTGGGGACCTCAGACCAATGCACTTGAGTCTGTGTGTCTACTGACATGGTGCCTGGTGCATATTAGTAAGTAGTAGATACCTGATAGTCAACTAGCAGCTCTGGTCCTTTAAAATAGCGAGATGCTACCCTGACGTTGTATTCCTGAGCTGGGTGGTAGAACTCAGCCAGACCCCAGTCTATGAGACGCAGCTGAGAGAGAGAGAGAGACAGACAGAGAGATCCTTTTCACACAGTCAACCATTTGGAAAAGAACAGATTTCCTGGAATTTGAAATCAATACCATTTTGAACACAGAAAATAGCAAGATACTGGAATTAAATACATTTTTCATTAAATATTTATGGTTTGTACATTTTAAATAAAAAAAAATAAAACGTTGCTGAATTGATTACTTGAAAAAAGATTGATCCAAGGTATTGTAGGTCTGTGGAATTCTGTTCTGCTGCTTAATTACTGCCCCCTGGTGGCTGGAGACCACCATGAAAGCCCCTATCCCAGAACATCGCCAACATCACAGTGTTTTGGTGCCACAACCTGATCAATTTAACACCCGCTACAGCGGTACATTTCAACAGAAGAGACACAGATTCAGGATACACCCAATACTGGACTTCAGATGCTCTAACAGGACTTCAGATACTCTACGTCTGAGCCAACAGAAATGAGGTGCTGCTATGAGGTGAGCCATTTGAGAAACACTGACCAAAGACCATAATGACAAGGCAGGCATGTGTTTATGTTAACAACACACGTGTAGAACCAGGAAGTAAATAAAGATTATATTAGTTTGGCGGTGAGTCAATGTTTTTCAAGTACTTGCCAACATAGGCTTGTAAGGTCAATACATTATTTGGGTTTACTGTAAAAATAAAAGGTGGTGCTAGCAAAACAGGAATGCCACATAAAATCAGGAACAAAAAAACCCCCATCCCAGACAGGAAGCAACTGATGTTTTCGGTTGTACCACGGCAAAATAAAGCTACATAAACACAAACTACCAGGAAATTAAATAAAGCAGTAAAGCAAAGGTCAGTTGGCTACCTTCCTCATCTGGTGGTCGATCATGACATTGTGCGGTTTGACGTCCCTGTGCATGATTCCCATGCTGTGACAATAATCCAGAGCCTGCAAAAGACAAGACACGAACACTGTGTGTGGTTCGGACTTAACACCCATCCCTGACCCAGCTGCACTAAACAGCTGTCAACGGAAACCGGTTTGAACCCGTTATTTCAGGTGGGACTCAACAGAACCAGCCTAAACACGGACCCTTGGTGGGTTCCCTTACCTTCAGAAGCTCATACACGTAGAAACGAATATCAAAGTCTGTTAACTTCTGGTAAAGCTCCTGCAAATTAGGTTAACATAGGTTAAGCACTTTCAAAATGAACTCACTTTTTATTTGTTACACACTAATAACACTGGCAACGTTCGTTAACGTTTCAAACTTCTTCATGGAGCTCGATTTATAGTTACTCAGCACAGGGGATCAGTAACTTTACATGAATGGTATTTTTTGTCGTCATGTCACACGAATGCATGATATCCATCAATCATAAGTACCTTAAAATCTGTGTTATTGATGCACTCAAAGACAAGCGCTGGCGTTCGAGACTGCAAAGAAAAGATGGGAAAATGCATCCTTGGTCATTAAAATAATTAAGATGGCAGTTAAGTAGCATTTTTCAGTTGAGGACATCCAGTCACAAGCAGACATTTGAACAGAAAGGAGTGCACACCTCTAAATGCAAGTAGACGTTAATGGATTACATTATTTTAGTCAAGAATTGCACACACGGTTACAACCAAAATGTTACTTCCGCGTTTAATCAAAACCCTCCGAACTGGAGAGGTGCATAGGGTTGCCACACTGGGCCCCCGGTGATCAATTAAGGTTTTTTTATGAGACGGAACTTCATTCGCATACCACAGGGTCTTTCACTGTGTCCACCAGGCGGATGATGTTGGTTCCACCACGAAGATTCTCCAGGATCTTGATCTCCCGCTTGATCTTCTTCTTCTTAACAGGCTGAAACAAATGACTGACCATTCATTTAGTGTTTTTACAGCCCCCCCACCCCAAAGCAACGACCAGGAAGGCTTGTATTCACTGACACCAAATGACAAACTAATTGGAGAGAATACCTACATTTATTATATTCTGCTATAGCTGCACTAATGAATGACCTTCAATTGAAAGCTACTCGTTTTTTTATAGGCAGACGCAAAAAGTGGCTTCAAGTGCCTACTTCCTCTGTTGTCTCCAACTAAAAAACACTAACATAGTAATAATCATAATAATCCAGTAGGAACAACAACCCACCTTGAGAATTTTAACCACTACTTTCTCATTGTTGCTGACGTTGATGGCTTCAAAAACCTCGCTGTACTTCCCTCTACCGAGCTTCCGCACCAACTGGTAGCTGTCCTGATTACTGAGTAAGGAAAAACACGTTAGAATCCTGAGAAGAAAGCGGGGTTAAATTAATGGCAGTCAGGCCCGCAGAACTGTGTTAATAAACAGGATATTAAGAAACGTTTACAAACAGAGGTTTTCCCGAACTCAAGTCCAGAAGAGCAACCACCCGGTGGGGTTGGGGGGGAAGCCGGCACGTCCAGTTATCCGTGACTCGAGTAGAACCCTAGATAACTACATATTTACTTACCTCCAGCTTGGTACGTGTGCATCGTAGTCCCAGTATTCCCTACTTTTCTGAGTGTTGACATCGGTGTAGACCCGAGCTTTACTGCTGGCGGTAGGAGGAGGCATCGCGAGCTTGGACGCCCGATGCTGATGGGGTTCACTTTCCACAACAATACTCTTCTTGGCGCGAAATTGGAAGGCAGGACACCGACTTTCGGAGAACTTAGTTTTCGTTAAGTCCGTGTAAGATGGGTTATCATTGGAGTGTGGTACTTTCGCTTGGGTTTGTTGACCACAGACGGCTGCCAAATGTCCCCTGTCAGTAGCACTTACTGTACGGATTGTCAAAGTTAAGATCAGCGAGTGTCTGATGCTTCGGAACAGCCGGTTTGGCAATATGTTATGGTGGACCGCCAGTTTCAGGGAGGCGGCGGGAGAAGGGAGAAAGAGGATGAGGTAGACTAACAAAATAGACAACAGGGTTTCAATATCGGAGTTAGGTAACTAATGGTATTGGGTTTGTTACTCACACCGAAAAATGGTGTACAAATCAATTTACCAGGCTGATAACTGGGTAAGCTAATTAAATTTGACAGATTCCTCTGGGAATGGATAAGCAAGATAAGCTAGCTAGCAAGCCTAGCTGCTAACTAGCTAAGTTGGGCCCGTGTTCATCACAAGACTAACGGAAACGGATACGATAAGCCACATTAGGTACAATATTAAACAACAAACTTGAGCGGCGATAATTAGTTCTCTAAAGAAAGTCTGTTGATTTAGAAAAGACGTGAGATCCTGCTCAATACCTGCACTGTAGAAATGATTGTCGTTAGCTACCCTGAAAGCTAGCCGCGCACTCGGGTAGGCAGTCCAGCGACATGAATCAAGGCGCGCGGTGGCACCCTCTCCAGGGCGCAAAGTTCGGGAAAGATGCCGGAGAGTCTTACAATTTAAACCCCCGAATATATTTTTCAGCCTGGTAAACGGATTTTTCTAAGTATACATTATAAGAGGACTCCGTCGTTCGAGTCGTAGCTGCTGCGACTCCTTTGCAACCAAAAACATCACCCGGAAGTACTTTTCACAATCGCCAGTAACCCCTAAAACGCAACATTGTAGCCACTATTTTGAGTCATCGACATACTGCTGGCAACATTTTTACCTGTGGGGTTTTTGTTTTTGAGAGACCGGCTAAGTTTGAAGATACAGCAGATTTCCAAACTAGGATTTGCTTTAATATTACATGCCTATATATACACATGCATTTCTAAATGCTTTTATATGTAAATATATGGACAAATTCACATGCACTTTATTCAGGTGAGGTAGGTTCTAAAACAGAACGTCTTAAAATTATTTTAATTGTTGAAGAAAAATCCACGGACATTGGAGTACTGTGTGTGTGAATGTGTGAGACGGTTTCATGTTTTTGTCATTAACTTCAATAGTTAGTACTTAGTACTCAAGTATGGCAACAGAGATACTGTGCGGCACTAATCAAACACGCGCAGTTATGTGAAATCACTTGTATTGGGGCATGTTTTTTCCACCCACATATTTGTATAGTTGTAAAACCTTGACTACTCCACAGGTCAAGCCTCTTCACCGAGTCCCATTCCAAAGACACGGTAGGAGACATGATCCAACACCGAGTGGTTGATGGAGAACTTAGTTTATTTTGTTAGTGCAGTGTGTATGAACATGATGTACATATATTCAAGATCGAACGTAGCCTACACGGATAGCCTCACAGAATGGTGTCACTCTCTACTTGCCCGGTTGACAAAAGGTTGAGGGGGATCCGAGGCAGAAGCACTAACCAGGACATATTCGACCAGCGTTGGCATGCAGAAGGCAGTGTAGGCTAGCTGCAAAGTGCTCGACTACCTCATCACACCACTCAGTTCAAACATCGTCCACGTCCCAACGGGAAACCCGTTCTCCTTTACAGTGCAGTCGTGACCGGACCAGAGCCCGTCGGAAATGAAGAGCACCATAGAGAGAATAGGGTTCAAATTGGGACGTATCCACATTGACATTCTCACGCCCAGCCAGTCGGTTTTTAATGCTTATTCATAATACATAATGTGCATACATGTTTTTTCATACACTATCGGAAACAATATTAAAAACATACAACATATACTTGCATACATAATCACATTTTTTTTCTCCACCTCAACATTTAGACTTACATAAAAGCCCTCTCCCAAAAGTTAACCGGGGCAATTGAGGAGCAATTTGTGAAATGAAAGTTTTCCCAGGACCCTAAGTAGGCTGGGTTTTCACGAAGACTTCCCACGCACAAACCAAGGCCAACGTATCAAAATGGAAGTAGTGATAAATACATTTTGATGTGCTATTTCTATCGCATAACTGCTGGTCGAAGGTATAACACTTTGAAATCCAGACGTAGACACTTTTCTCTCAAAACAATGCCGCTGAACCATTGTCTTACGTCAGACGGCCCGACAAAACCGTCTGAGCTGTCAGTCGAGGGACGAGTTCAAAGAAAACACCGTCTCAACCCAGAGTAAAAAAGCCGGCAGCAGAAGCACTTCTTCAACACAAATGTTTTGCAATCTCCACTACTAAGTTAAACATATTAGCATTTTATATGTACAAACAGTACGTATATGATTTCGAGGTTATGAGCATTGTTCCTGTGCATGTTGTTGAAAGAGATATAGCATGTGTTTCTTTTTATGTAGCAGCTCCTAATCCGGGACCGGGACTTCTAGTTCCAAGGCTCCGTATTCGTGAGTGAGCATTATCTCATGGGACGTTTGGGTTTGACAAACTGGGATTAGAGACACGGTTAAATGCCCCAAAATATTACTTTCGCAATGACACAAAGCAAAAAATGTGATAACTAAATTGCCACGTCAGGTCAAACCTTGACTTAATTTCGTAAAATGAAGTAACTTGATTTTATTGAAACACTATAGTGTATTATTACTTTGCTAGCTGCAATGTTTAGTGCAAATTAATACAACCTTCCAGGCTGATGTCTAAAAGACTAGTGGTGAGAGTAAGGTCACTAGATGCAAGGTTGTAATGGAGAAATGAAGAAAATACTATTTGATACACTAAGCAAACTAGGAAAGTAGCTATTCTGCCTGCAACATGAGACATGAAAAATAAAAATGTCTGAATCCAAAATTCCTGTAAAATAATGCAAGGAACAAAGCACTAATGGATACGGCGCCTCACAACTACAAGATCCAGACCCGGATTAGGGGCCACTCCCTTTTTATGTCATAAGACACAAATTATTCCAGAATATAGTAAATAAGTCGATATTCCCATTGTCACAATTACGGGTGTATTATGTACATACTATAGTTCCATTCATTATAGTACGAAGATGCAATAGTTTGTCTACCACAGATTTCCAAAAGGAACACAAGATATAACCTGTTTCAATTTTACAGATTTTTTTTCCTCAAGATGTTGTCTTCTTTTTTTAAACAAACCTAAGCTACTACAGTACAACTGTGATGTTAAACAATATAAACATATGTCACATAATCATGCAGAAATATTAAAGTTTATGAGGGGTGGGGTTGGATGTGGAGGTTTAAGAGGGAGATCAACCACGTGGTGACCAAAACTAACCAAATCAGAGGGAGAAAAAAAAATGACTGGGCCAGTCAGTGAAAAGTCAATTGATCAACCCCCCCCCCCATTTCGCTTCATTATTTTTTAAAGCAAGTCTAAGTATTTGATGTTATGAACAGAAATGCATTCCCCATGCCTTTTCACACTGTAACATCCTGTATCCAACCATTGTCTCACATCAGATGGTGTCAATATGTACACAGGAGCATCTCCAGGAGTCATGTGTATTGTAGGACAAATAATTATTTGTATATTCTGCCAATCAAATGGAAACATAATTCCTTGTTGTTTTATATTACTGCACCCTGACTCACCCTGAAATAGAATATCTAGATTGTTAATTTAAAAACATCAACAGGGATTTAACAGTTTGCAATTGTGAGCAACAGAACAAAGTTCTGTGGTCATCTCCTGCACAAATCCTGTGGAAGGACATCACTCATCAATGTAGCACTATGATTCGCTGCTAAATATATTAGAATGAATTGCTAGCTCTACTGCCTTCATCTGATATTAATAATTTGCTTAGCCGGTTAAAAAGAGTTACCCGGAAGTTGTAAACCCCCAGACAAAAAATTGGAAGAATGTCAAGAAAATCAGTAGTAAGTCAGCATGTTTCTGCAAGCTATAATTGGACAAATCTTTGCTAGTTCAATCTTCAGCAAGATGTTTTGCTGGGACGTCCTCACCAAAAAGAAACATCAACATTGATTCAACACATCGTTTAAGCTTCAATTATTTCAGCTGAGGTAGAAACGGGTTCTGTGGACCCACTACTTTTGATCTACCCCGATGGCATTTGAATCGACCCGCTCTGGCATGAGACAATGGCACCCGACATGAAGGTCACAGTCGATCCTGGTCATCAGCGGTTGGTGTAACATTTTTTTTT
>JACXGI010020882.1:0-10720 GCA_016801175.1 Esox masquinongy | reverse complement strand
CCACATACAGCCACATCATCCGTGTACCTCTACATCATCCACATACATCCACATCAACCCCATACCTACATATCATCCTATACATCCACGTACATCCACATCATCCGTGTACCTCAACATCATCCACATACATCCACATCAACCCCATACCTACATATCATCCTACACATCCACGTGCAGCCACATCATCCGTGTACCTCTACATCATCCACATACATCCACATCAACCCCATACCTACATATCATCCTATACATCCACGTCTATCCACATCATCCGTGTACCTCTACATCATCCACATACATCCACATCAACCCCATACCTACATATCATCCTACACATCCACATACATCCACATCATCCGTGTACCTCTACATCATCCACATACATCCACATCAACCCCATACCTACATATCATCCTACACATCCACATACATCCACATCATTCGTGTACCTCTACATCATCCACATACATCCACATCAACCCCATACCTACATATCATCCTATACATCCACATACATCCACATCATCCGTGTACCTCCACATCATCCTACACATCCACGTACATCCACATCATCCGTGTACCTCCACATCATCCTACACATCCACGTACATCCACATCATCCGTGTATCTCTACATCATCCTACACATCCACGTACATCCACATTATGCAATGCGTCAATTGATACCTGCTTTTCAGACAGGAAAGTCTTTTACATGAAAATAGGAGGTTAGGCTCAGGGTTAGAATACAACCAGTCTACCACTGAGTACAACAGCTCAAAACGGAACATAACAAAAATATATTGCGACGACATTATGGAAAAGGTCCGCAAAGCAAACATTTTTCCACATGTGCAACACATTGTCCAGTAAATGTACATTAGAAACCCAGGTCCAGCGATAGGAAATCTTAAATATGGGATGTGTTTCAATTGTGTAAAGGCATACACATCTATATACAATGAAATCTGATGTAATTCTGAATATGAAATTCTTTGGACAATTATCAATTATTTGGAGAATACCACTGAAGTCTGTTGTAAAGGATTTTTAAAAAAGGCCTGTAATTTCTGCCTGTTCAGTAGAAATTTTGGACAAATTGGTAATGTGAGAAAGTTGTTCTGTTTATAGTAGACACATTTCTGCTAATGTGAGATTTGTATGTAAATAGCTTCACATTAGTTTCCTAACACCCATTTGATCAGACTGAGCATTCAAATGGTTAAAAGATCCTCAGGCAATTATAAAGTCACTCATGAAGGAAAGATTGTTGGGATTTTTTTCATTAAATAAGCACACACAGTGTTAGTATAATTTCAAAATAAAATCTCAAAGACTCCTTTGGAGCTTTACCACTGTCAGTGTCAATTCACCGTAGGAGAATATGCTGCACACTGATTTGGTTAGTTTTAATGCAAGAGAAATGATTTCTCTGGTGGCTGGTTTCATTCAAGCACGTTTTGTCTGTGTCGAGAAAGCTCTCTTCTATCTTAATAATCAAGCATTCCACACAATGTGTTTATACCTTCAATACAACGCATGATACTGACCTTCTTTACGGCACGCAACGCTGAGCACCCCCCCCTCCTGAAAATGAATATCTGATGTCATACTCAGATAAACTTATTACAGGGAGTAAAACATTAGCCCAGCTGAATGATACATGTATTAAACTGTAACTACTGTGTATCTGTCATGAGGTTTCCTCCTGGGACTCACGTTGTTCTGTTGGAAGCAGAGTGAACGCAGCGGGCTTGGAATCTCTCACCCTGGCATTGAGACGGCTACACTCAGGGGGCCCTCACAATGGCTGTCTGGAACTGCAAGGCAATCATTTCTGTGGTAATGCGGAATGTCCATTCAAATGATGCTTAGCCATGTGGCCTAATCCATGGAAGGCAATCGTTTCTGTGGTAACGCGGAATGTCCATTCAAATGATGCTTAGCGACGTGGCCCAATCCATGGAAGGCAATCGTATCTGTGGTAACGCGGAATGTCCATTCAAATGATGCTTAGCGACGTGGCCCAATCCATGGAAGGCAATCGTTCCTGTGGTAACGCGGAATGTCCATTCAAATGACGCTTAGCGACGTGGCCCAATCCATGGAAGGTGTGTTTATCATGCAAGTTGAGCTTGTTCAGGAAGCACCAATTCATGCGTACACTTCCGGCTTTTGCTTTCTGTTTTTAATTCCTGCTCTGCTCCGAGGTTCAACAACACGCATGTATATACACCGATCAGCCATAACATTATGACCACAGACAGGTGAAGTGAATAACACCGATAATCTCCTTATCATGGCACCTGTCAGTGGGTGGGATATATTAGGCAGCAAGTGAACATTCTGTCCTCAAAGTTGATGTGTTTAAGCAGGAAAAATGGGCAAGTGTAAGGATCTGAGCGACTCTGACAAGGACCGAATTGTGATGGCTAGACGACTGGGTCAGAGCATCTCCAAAACTGCAGCCGTTGTGGGGTGTCCCAGTCTGCAGTGGTCAGTACCTATCAAAAGTGGTCCAGGGAAGGAAAAGTGGTGAACCGGTGACAGGGTCATGGGTGGCCAAGGCTCAGTGATGCACGTGGGGAGTGAAGGCTGGCCCGTGTGGTCCGATCCAATAGATGAGCTACTGCAGCTCAAATTGTTGAAAAAGTTAATGCTGGTACTGATAGAAAGGTGTCAAAACACACAATGCATCGCAGTTTGTTGCGTATGGGGCTGCGTAGCCGCAGACCAGTCAGGGTGCCCATGCTGACCCCTGTCCACTGCCGAAAGCGCCTACAATGGGCACGTGAGTTCAGGACTGGACCACGGAGCAATGGAAGAAGGTGGTCTGGTCTGATGAATCACATTTTATTTTACATCACGTGGATGGCCGGGTGCGTGTGCGTCACTTACCTGGAGAACACATGGCACCAGGATGCACTATGGGAAGAAGGCAAGCCGGCCTCTAAATTCCCCAGATCTCAATCCAATCGAGCATCTGTGGGATGTGCTGGACAAACAGGTCCGATCCATGGAGGCCCCATCACACAACTTACAGGACTTAAAGGCTCTGCTGCATCTTGGTGCCAGATACCACAGTACACCTTCAGAGGTCTAGTGGAGTCCATGCCTCGACGGGTCAGGGCTGTTTTGGCGGCAAAATAGGGATCGACACAATATTAGGCAGGCGATCATAATGTTATGGCTGATCGGTATATATGCAAAAACATCTGCACAAGAAGTAATGACGGTGAGAAAAAAGAAAATAATTTTTGATGAAAGAAATGCTCCAGTGGTATATGTTCACCAAAGCAACAGATAATACCTCCCTAGGCCACAGTGTTTAACAGTAACAAAGTATTTTAATGAAGAGAAATAAATGCCATTCTTAAGGTTTTGATTATTGGTTTAGTTAGTCACAGTTAAAGGATGGTTATGTAATATGGGGGTGTCGAATATGGCCAATATACCATGACTAAGAGCTTTTCATGAATACAACCTAGAGTGCCGGGAACACTCAATAAAAACTGGTATATTGGCCCAAATGTGTATTTGCTGTTAAAAACTGGCTACCACAGAAATGATACATGTATTTCTGTCACACCTGTTACACAGTCTCATACACCAAAACAATGAAATCACTAAGTCCACCCCTGCCCGTTGACCACATCCTCTTTGTGGAGGACCTGCTCATTTCCCTCGTTGATAACATCCTCTTTTTGGAGGACCTGCTCATCTCGCTCGTTGACAACATCCTCTTTGTGGAGGACCTGCTCATCTCCCTCGTTGACAATATCCTCTTTCTGGAGGACCTGCTCATCTTCCTTGTTGACCATAAATATCCTCTCGTTCCATCCAGACCTACTCTACAACAGCTGTACCTTTAGTTTTGAAGAGCTCTCAATAAAACCAGTAAAGACAGTATTAAAGGTTACTGTGTAATAACAGTATTGATCCACACACTGCATTCCCAATAATAGCCTACGCCTTGTCATGAAAATGTCAGAGGTCACATGGGGTCGAGAGTGTGTGGAGACCAACAACCAAGGCTTTCAGTTGAACCTCAGTAATGCTACAGAGATGTCAAGGGGTAACGGGAGTGACTGTATGTGTAAAGGGCTTATCACAGTCCTGAACCCACAGAGCATTCACAACACTGTTCTGTAATATTGGACAGTAATAATGGACACTTCTTTGAACTAAAGTCGTCAACACATGTTATGGAATGTGTTTTGGGATGTGTTTTGGAATGTGTTTTAGGATGTGCTAGCGGATGTATTTTGGTATGTTTTGGAATGTGTTTTGTTTTATGTACAGTATCGGGATGTGTTTTGGAATGTATTTTGGGATGTGCTATGGGACGTATTTTGGTATATGTTTTGGGATGTGTTTTGGGATGTGCTATGGGATGTAGTTTGGTATATGTTTTGAAATGTGCTATATGATCTCATAGAGTTATGTCATATTGTGACGCAATGGCATGTGGGTAATGTGTCGTTATCGATGCCCAAGTCAATATATGGCATCTATTAGGGCATTAACAACTTTAACGGCTGCAGTATAAGTGTCATGCTCTTTTCTAAAACCAGACTGAAACATTGATAAATTGTCATTTACTGTAAGTGTCTTCTAAATATTATAGGCAGGATTCTACACAGTTCCCTTTTAAGTGCTTTTAAGTATTTATTGTTTGCAAACACATACTGCAAGCATTATAGCCATGAATAATAATATTTAAATCAGATACCGATTTGGTAAGCCAAGTTAGAGATTAGTAACAATTATATCCGCATCAGTCGTCTCAACCCATATCGAATGTTAAAATGGATACAGAGACCAGACATACTTTTTGAATCTGACAGAGGTTTCAAACATACTAAAGTGACTTCAGGAACAGGGCTTGGTGGAACTTTCCGAGAGACCCACAGTAATACAACCAAACTCACATAATTAGTTGAATGGAGCCCACATAATTTCAATTTAAATACACCTGTCTTGGAGGTCCCACATTTGGTTAGTACATAAGAAAAACTACATCATGAACACAAAGGAACATTGAGAGCAAATTTGGAATAACATTATTTAAAAGCACCAATCAGGGGAGGATATATGAACACTGAATTTCCCTCAAGAAGAAATTATTAAGAAATAGAGAGCAATATGGCAAATGTGAATCTCTCTAGAACAGGACATCTTCAAAACCTGAGTCTCTGGGCCAAAAGGGCACGGAAGAGGGCACCAAAGAGGGCACAAGAAGAACTGAGACAACTAAAAGAGTTACAGACTTCCATGGTGAACTTGAAAGACATTGTGCCTAATGCAACAATAGCCCGGGAGCTTCATAAAAGTGGACTAAAAGTGGCAAAAAAAGAATTGTTGAAACAAAACTCACATCAAACTTAAAAGGCATGATGGAGACTCTGAGACCAGGTGGAAGAAGATAAATGTTCTGATCAGACCCAAATATAGCTCAATGATGAGATCAATGTCCTGGAGTGGCCTAGTCAAAGCCAATACCTCAATACAGCAGAGAATATATAGAAATAGTTAAAAACTGCTATTCACTAAAGGTCCCCATTCAGCTTGACGGAGCTTTTTCTCCAGGATCTAGGGCCAGAATCTTTTTCTCCAGGATATGAGGCCATGACCTTTTTCTTCAGGTTCTAGGGCCATGCTCTTTTTCTTCAGGCTCTAGGGCCATGATCTTTTTCTTTAGGATCGAAGGCCATGATCTTTGTCTTCAGCATCTAGGGCCATGATCTTTGTCTTTAGCATCTAGGGCCATGATCTTTCTCTTCAGGATCTAGGGCCATGATCTTTGTCTTTAGCATCTAGGGCCATGATCTTTCTCTTACGGATCTAGGGCCATGATCTTTGTCTTTAGTATCTAGGGCCATGATCTTTGTCATCAGGATCTGGAGCCATAATTTTGTGCCAATTTGAGGCCACCGAACGTTGTGCAACACAACTAAAAATCCGGTTATGAACGGTAAACACCTCATTTCTTTTAACACATGATATGTAAGCATATTAATAAGTAACCTCTATGGTGGCATTCTGCTGTTTTGTAGGTTACAAGGCAGTTAAAAAACAATAGGCTACAGTATACAGTATATATAAAAGAAAAGTTCGCTACAAGTGGAATGTCAGCCTGCAACTTAAACAGGGTAAGACAATTATGACTACAGAACCTAAAATATATACACTGCTCAAAAAGACTTAAATCACACATCGGGTCTCGATGAACAAAACATATTAAAGATCAAAATCTTTACTGTACATTGTGTAACCCGTTGAGAACAAAATGACATAACAACAGTCAATGGAAACTAAAATCACCAACCGATTGAGAGCTGGATTCAAACTTACACCAAAAATCAAGTAAAGAATTAAAATCACGGGCTGTTCCAACTTGCGTGAATTTCATCATGGCATCTCATAATGTGACTCAGTAGTGTGTATGGCCCCCATGTGCCTGTATGCACTCCCGACAACATGTGGGCATGCTCCTGATGAGACGACGGATGGTGTCCTGGGGGATATCCTCCCAGACCTGGATCAGGGCATCAGTGAGCTCCTGGACAGTCTGTGGCGCTACTTGGCGCCATTGGATGCCCTAATACATAACATCCCAGAGGTTCTCAATTGGATTGAGGTCTGGGGAAAGTGAGAGCCAGTCAATGGCATCAATGCCTTCGTCATCCAGGAACTGCCTACACACTCTGGCCACATGAGGCAGGGCATTGTCCTGCAGCAGAAGGTACCCGGGCCCACTGCACCAGCGTAAGGTCTGACGATGGGTCTGAGGATTTCATCCCGTTACCTAACAGCAGTCAGGGTACTGTTGGCTAGCACGTGGAGGTCTGTGTGACCCACCAAGGATATGCCTCCCCAGACCATCACTGACCCACTGCCAAACCGGTCATGCTGGGTGATGTTGCAGGCAGCATTATGTTCACCATGGCATCTCCAGACTCTTTCACGTCTGTCACATGTGCTCAGTGTGAACCTGTCTTATCTGCGAAGAGAACAATGCGCCAATGTCCTGCTGATGGGTTGATGCCCGTCTCCTGGTATCTCCTCCATGCTCTTGAGACTGTACTAGGAGACACAGCAAACCTTCTTGCGACGGCAGGTATGGATGTGCCATCCTGGAGAAGCTGGACTACCTGTGCAACCAGAATGGTCTGCAGGTACCGACTCATGCTAACAGTAATGACAAGGACAATAGCAAAATGCAAAACTAGAGAAAAATCAGTCAGGAAGGATAAGGAGAGCAATTGTCTGTGGCCACCACCTGCAAAACCATTCCCTTTTTGTGGATTTTCTTGCTGTTGCCTCTCCAGTGCACCTGTTGTCACTTTCATTTGCACCAAAACAGGTGACACTGATTCACAATCACTTATGCTTCCTAACTGGACAGATTGATGTCCCTGAAGTTTAATTAACTTGGTGTTATACTGTGATGATTACGTGTTAATCGAGACCAGATGTGTAATTTATGTTTTCCCTTAATGTTTTTGAGCAGTGTTGTTATGTAGTAACGTTCTTCGTTCATATAAGTAAACACAGTTTTTTGCAGTCAGAATTGTCATTTGTACTTGCATATCCCTCAACTATTCATTTCCCACTTGTACATACATATACTTAATACTTCAATTACTTAAATACATTAACAAACATTTTCTGCCCTCCCCTATTTGCCTTCATTACTCATTTAGAATTGCCATTTGCACTGTATTTGCCCTCATTGCACATCAATACATTCCACTTGTAACATACACAATACCTAATACTTGTACATTTTCTGCCCTCTTCTATTTGCACTTTGGTTAGATGCTAAACTGCATTTTGTTGTACTGTATTCGTATTGTTCAATACAATAAAGTTTAATCTAATCTAATCTAAATGTAACACCTAAATTATTTCCTATATAACTACTAATTCTTACAATGTACTTACATTCTTGTGTCTTCTTAGTTACGCACAAACTACACTGTAAGTTGAGAAGTAGTTAGGTTCCGAACTCCTAGTAACAACACATAACAATGAAATTGTTCATACATTCCCATCCATTCTAATCACCTATGTACTGTAGGTTACAATTATTCTTTCTGTTTTGTCCTGCATAAAATACTCAACCTCAGGTGATCTAATATCCAATGTCATCTGAGCAACACAGACAAAGGAAGTATAACTGCAAAGACAACACTGCAGCCAAACCATCCAATATATGAATAGAACAGATTTGCACATTAATGAAATAATAATAGGTGAATAGGAGCTGACTGTACAGTGAAAACTGCAGAATATTTCCCATAGTGCCTCGTCTTTCAGGTGAATTCTAGAGTTGTCACCCATCACACTGACAGGGTATATGGCTGCAGCATTCATAAATATGTGGCCCTAAGGACCTCACCAATTTTGATCTTAAGCAATATTTTAAAATATTACCCTTTGACTACACACAATTATTTTATTCCATGAATCCTCAGTTGTGAATGATTCATTTCATTTATGTTGGAGCAAAAATGGATCAATGAATCTTATATTTTCTAAGTAAGCAACATTTCTTTCCCATACAAATCCAATGTTACTTGGATTTAATGCATCTGGGGCCGGCTCTAGCCTTTTGGGGGACCTAAGCAACATTTGATTTGGGGCCCCCTACCCTACTGCCCTCTAGAGGTCGGCATCACTGAAATCCTTGTTTCATTGTTCCCAACCTTGTCTGTCAGTCTATATGCAGAGGGCAGATAGAATAGAAAGTTCCATTGGAAACCGGTGGATTATCACAGGAGTAGGGTTTGTGTGTGTTCATAGTGTTAGTATCACAGCAGGAGGGTTTGTGTGTGTGTCCACAGTGTTAGTATCACAGCAGTAGGGTTTGTGTGTGTGTCCATAGTGTTAGTATCACAGCAGTAGGGTTTGTGTGTGTGTCCATAGTGTTAGTATCACAGCAGTAGGGTTTGTGTGTGTGTCCATAGTGTTAGTATCACAGCAGTAGGGTTTGTGTGTGTGTCCATAGTGTTAGTATCACAGCAGTAGGGTTTGTGTGTGTGTCCATAGGTGTCAGAGGGTTAGTGTGTGTGTGTGTGTGTGTGTGTGTGTGTGTGTGTGTGTGTGCGTGTTTGTGTATGTGTGTGGGGGGGTCTCACCATCTGTTCTGAGTGTAAGGGGCGTGGGCGGGCTGAGGACCTTGGCGTTGGTCACAGTGTTCTTCACCAGACAGATGTAGCTGCCCACATCACTAGGCTGCACCTTGGAGACGTACAGGTTGCCCGTTACCTGGGAGATAAACCGCCGGCTGTCCTCTGCAACGAATGACGGGAACTCATTGAAGACCCAGCTGTAGATAATCTCTGAAGAGGAAGACATGAGGACGTTAGATATGTACACAAACATGTGCAAAGACACACAAACACACACACACACACACACACACACACACACACATATATATATATGCAGACACACAGACAGGCACACACAGACACACACACAAATACACAGACACATTAGCATGGACACACAGGCACGCACGTACACTCTTCACCCATCTGAATCCTACACACACACACACACATTTTCAATTCTTAATTTGAGCCCAGAAATTGCATTTACATTCAGGAGGGACAAACTGTAAGGGATATATATATATATTTCTAAAGGTCTGTGTATGTGATGAGAAAACATTCACACACTCTCACAGACAGATGAGCATAAGGCACACCCCAGCAGAGCCCCAGGGACCTCCAGTCTTATTCACATGGAGCAGCGTTTCTGTTTGTCTGTCTGACATGGGGGGGGGGGGGGGGCGCGGGCAACAACCTTGGGGAGCTAAAATTAAATCAAGCCATTGTTGGGTAATGTTTTACACTGTCAGGGGGATATAGGCTAGGCAACATGATATAGGGCAGAAATGCATCAGGCTGTTCTCACAACAGTGACAGGGCAGCACTACTTAACATGTCTTATTTCCACCTGCTTTGGAGAAGTTCTACACAGCACACAACAAGCTAATAGAGCAGTTTTTCAATACTACCTAGAATCAGGACATGTTATTGTTTCGTAAATTCAATTGTAAAATGATAAAGTATATCGTACCTTCACAGTGATGATACACAGACTATAGGGACATATTGTGCTAGCCCGATAGCTAACTCACCTCATGCTAGACGCCAGCTCTGAGCCAATCAGTGAAAGGCGACAATATATCTCTAGGGAAAATCAATGAGAGCGAGGAGAAGAGGGTATTTCTACTGCATGATCAGAACTGGTTGTCCACACAGCCTTCGCACCGGAGTACTAGTCAGCATGAACATGACAATCGGTAATCAGGATGAGGTGTTTATTGCTCTGCCATCTGAGCGCAAAACCAAGCGCCTATGTGCCTGAGCCTTAAGTCCTGCTGCACCAGGAGGCTCGCTGTCACTTCAGAAGTGTGTGTGATCCAGTATCACATCCCCTAGGTCAATGTTTCCCAATCCTGGTCCTGGGGACCCAAAGGGGTGCACATTTTTGTTTTTGCCCTACCACTCACACACCTGATTCAAATTAAAGACTTGATGATAGGTTGATTACGTCAATCAAGTGTGTAAGAGGTAGGGCAAAATTTGAATCAGGTGTGTGAGTGGTAGGACAACATTTGAATCAGGTGTGTGAGTGGTAGGGCAACATTTGAATCAGGTGTGTGAGTGGTAGGGCAACATTTGAATCAGGTGTGTGAGTGG
>JACXGI010020881.1:0-10726 GCA_016801175.1 Esox masquinongy | reverse complement strand
GGAAATGATGGGGGAACGGAGGGGAAACGGAGGGGGAAATGATGGGGGAACGGGGGGGAAATGATGGGGGAACGGGGGGGAAATGATGGGGCAACGGAGGGGAAACAGAGACTCCTGGTCAACAGTCACAAAACTTCCAACTACATCACGTCCAGCATTCAATAAACACATGATGGGATATGTTCACATTGTACAAACTACATATACCACAGTCACACAGATACACACACAATCACTCACACACAAACCGGTTCTGCCCGTACCCACTTCCAGAGTTAGAGGCTCGCTCGTCAGTTGCTGAGCATCACTCTCTACCCGGCAGCGCAACACGCCCATGTCATGACCTGGAACCACAGGAACAGGGAACCAGGCAACCAACGACTCCCCTGCCACTTCGGAACCGACCTCCTCATTGTCAAGAAACAGGCGGAAGGTCACTGGAGGGGTTCCCCTGGATGACCTGCAGGTCACGTTGCTACGGTAACTTGAACCTTCTTTGGAGATGGTGAAGGAGATTTGTGGTACAGAGAGGTGGGCTGAGAGAGAGATAGAGATAGAGGGGGAGACACAAGGAGAAATATAGTCTACCCAGTTAACATTGTATATGTTCTCTTTATACAGAGAGTGTGCTGCAAATGGCCTGGGAGATTGTAATTACCCTTTGACCTCTGAGCTCTGCGGTTATACCTTTGACCTTGACGGTGACCTCACTGCTGCTGGAGAACCTGCTGTCCGTCAACGTGGTCCTGGCTATGCAGGAATAGTTCCCAGCATGCTTTGCTGTGACATTCTCCACCAACAGCGTGTTTCCCACCAACAGGCGTGGGGTCAAAGGTGACGTTGGCGATGATGTCACTTCCTGTCGGTTGTGGAACCAGGTGTAGGAGAGGTGGGAGCCAGTTCTGACATCACAGCTGAGGGTGAGCCGTGACCCCTCGTAGAGGACAGGGGGCTGAGGGTCAGATGTCACATGGGTGCCTGAGACCGGAACTGGGAGGGGGGTGGAGGTGTGTCGGGGGAGGGGGGACCAGACAAAGAGGACAGGTTAAAGCATTTAGCTGGAAAACAAGCTATTCCGCTGCAGAAACGATATCCTATATACTCCTAAGCACAGAAAAGCCAAGAAACACACAGACGCGAAACCACACACCCACACACACACACACTCTCCTACTTACCGACTACTTGCAGGTGGATCATTCCACTGTGGTTTTTGGTCCCCCCCATCGTGGTTCGGCATTGGTATGATCCCTCTGACGTCACAGAGATCTTCAGGCGAAACAACGCTTCCTGGTCGTTGTCTCGGACGACACTCGTTGTGACTGGGCTCCCGTCCTTCAGGAGCTCGAAGGTGATTGGCACCGGCGACCCGGGCAACTGACACCGGAACACCGCCACGGACTTCAGGTAGGCCTTGTCTGGACCAATCAGATCAGGGCCAGTAGGAGGGAACCCACCCGCTGCGGTAACAGTCGGAACACAAGGTTGACCACGTTGTCCTGACGACGAAGCTGCATCGCCTCAGTGGGTGTATTACATGAGCTGACCGCATTATCCCATACCCTCCAGCTGTCTGATGAACAACCGCGCCGCCGATGACGTGGCAAGCAGCCATTGGTTGGTGGACGCAGCGACTGCGCCGGGGCAGCGCGGACATGGTGTTCAACAGGGTTCAGAGGTTTTCTACCTGGATTTCGTCTGTCGGATGCTATTGAATGCTAATTTTTCATGCTAGCTAAATGCTAATGCTAAACACATATGGATCCCACACAAGGTTATTGGCCAGTCTAGGGCAATGTTTCCCATCTCCAGTCCTCCAGTACCCCCAACTGTAGCCCAGCCAAACATAGCTGACTCAACCAGTTATGAGGCTCTCACTGAGTTGAATTTGGTGTGGACAGAACAGAAACTATTGAGAATTGAGTAGAGTTTGTAATACATACCCATTGCAGAGACCAGACCAGCCAAAACTGGAACAGACAAGCAAGAACACCTGAACTTTACTATTCATCTCGTGAAATTGTTAGCCTGGCTGTTATTGTTTCATTCACCCTGTAACCCTGTTAGCCTGGGTGCAGTGTGTGTGGGATCTTGTGTCAGCTCTTCGTGGAATGACCGTGTTTAGGTTTACAATGAGAGAAATGGACTTGACAAGATCACCAACACCTCTGGATCCACAAAACAGTTTCAAGTAAAATATGCAGCTGACTCACCTAAAATGGACAGTAAAGAAAGTCCTTCTTCAATCATCACAAGGTTAAGTCTTCCTGCACGGCACGCCATTTGTATAAGTGATATCGATGGATGTGTGTGTGTGTGTGTGTGAGTGTGTGTGGAATTGGGTGTTTCACCGCCGACCACATGTTACAACAAGATAATGTGAACATCTACATCTTCGGTAACACGTCTGTTTCGCTATCTCATGTGTTTCACTCTCTAACACTTTTTACCATCTACAATAGACCCAAGTCTATGACCAATATCTACTGAACAAACTGCACTCACAGATAAGGGTGCCTTTGTAACTAAAATGGGACATTTTCCTGAAGAAACTAGTCAAAGTTTAAAATCTTGAATATCATCAACCAATTCCTTAAAGAAATGAAAACAGTATAACACAAGAGAAATTCACAAATTTTATTAAAAAGACTTTGATAATTACATTCATAAAAGCCTCAGAAACAATCTCAAACTATATAAGAACCTATCAGTTAGACTTGTATTTATATAATTCAATTGTTTTATGGGTTTTCAGAAAACCTATTATGCAGTGCTCTATCTAGAAAAGCTTTTATACTTAAGTATGTATATCTATGCTGTAGTCCCAAAGTCAATATTGGCATGTGAAGTAGTAAGATAGTTGAAAAATCATTTAAAACCATTTCCATATTGTCCCCTGATGGAACGTGGGCTTTCACAAATATTGACAATGATTTGTGTTTCTAAAAGTGGTTATGAAACTTCAAAGGTCATAATCGAAAGCTACAAGTTCTTCATCCACAACAGAAACGATGGCTTTGCTGGACCAAACTAAGCCTCTGAACACGACTTTTATCCTCAGCTGATGTCAGAGAAGATTAGTCTGTGGTTACATCATTACCAATTCAAAGTTTTCAATCTCCTTCACCCCCATGAACCGCAACAGTGCAGTAACCATGTAATAAATAATAAACACTGTTTAGAAGACAGGTGAAGCCCAAAACAAACTCTCAAGTGGCCGGGAGTCCAAAAGTCGCATGTTCATCGCAGTATGGGCTGTGATCCCTGACCTGGGACTCAGAGGGGTCCTTCAGGGGTCAGAGTTTGACTGGTAGGGCTGGCCTCTTCCGTGCCTGTGGCAACGGCGGGGGGCTTACACTTCTTCCTCTGGCGTCTGAGTGACAGAGTGTTCTGCTTCAGTAAGAAATGTTTATCCGAGCTGGTCTGGAGTGATGAAGAGGAGCACAGGGTGAGATAGAAAGATGGGGAGGGGGATGGAGAGAAGGAGGAGAGAGGGGGTCGGGTTAGTGAGGGAGACAGGGATGTGGATGAGCGGAGACGTTGACGGAGGGAGAGGCATACAGAAATAGTCAGCGTCAACACACCGGGTGTGTTGAGTTATTTCAACACGTACTACGAACACACAAACCCACCATCACAAGCATGTCCTTCAGTCTCTCGATGGCCTTGGCATTGGCTCGTCTCCGGGACTCATAGGAGGTCATAAGAACACTGGGGAAACATGACATAGAACATTTGCGACGTGCCAACATGTGCCGGTAATGTCATGGAACCCTCAGTGGCCAGTTTATTGGTGTGTAACCATCCGACACCGGGTCTGCACCCGGAACAGCCGAAGGTTTTCAAGGGCACGGATTCTACAGGGTCTCGGGGATGTTCACGTTGGTCCATGCTGAGGCAATGGCGTCACGCAGTTGCTGCCGGTTTTTTCGGTCCGTTCCACCTAATCTCAAAGGCTGCATTTTGTTGTGCTGTACCTGTACTGTTCAATAACAATAAAGTTGAATCTAATCTAAGACACTCCATTGGGTTAAAACCTGGTGACTGTGCAGGCCACTCTTCGTCATTTCAGGCAGTGTTTTACCAGTGTTTTTACAGTGCTTATTCAGGCAGTGTATGAGGAAGAGTGGCCTGACAAAGATGGACGCGTTATAGGAATCACATTTTTGATAAGTAAATGTACCCATAATTTAACATGGTGTAATTGTGTGTTTGTTTTTGTATTTTCGATATGCCGCTCTGCACGCGACTGTACTCCGACCCTTGTTTGTACCATGCCTGATAGCATGTTTCTAGCTCGCCCCTTAGCATGTTTGTAGCTCGCCTGTTAGCACGTTTTTAGCCCGCCTGTAAGCATCTTTGTAACCTGCCTGTTAGCACGTTTGTAGCTTGCCTGGTAGCATGTCTGTAGCCCGTCTCTCAAGCCACAGCCAACTGGAAAGATCTGTTAATCTATATGAACCAACAAACTGGCCACTGACTGTGTGTCTGCAACCCGTAAGAGACAGTCCCTAAGATGCGATGAGTCAGGTTCCATGTGACCCACGTCACCTACATCTGGGCCAGGATCAGAAAGAAGAAGAAGGTTTCTGAGGTCAAGTATTGCAGGGTGGTCTGGGCCAGTCGAGGTGAGCTGTCCACACACACCGCTGTCACATTGAACACCGTTTTACTGCCAGCGAACGGACCGCAGCCGGAGGAAGGGACAAACCTGGGGAGGAGGGGCAAAGGGGAAAACGGGGTTGAGGTGTCGCTGGTGTAGGTCAATTCTGATATCATAAGGTGTGAGATAGAGAGCAAGAAACATTGCTTGGGGGAGTGAGGTCTTGCTGGTTTAGGTCAATCGTAGGATTATGAGGCGAGCAAAAAAGGAAAAAAGAAATATGATTGAGGGAAGTGTCACCGTCCCGTACACCTCCAGTTCCCATCACTCCACAAACACATCCCGGACTTGTTTCGTGTCACATGTCTTCAACTATTCACACTAGGTCCCAATCATCTCATTAGTATGTGTTTAAATGTTTCCCCTCTGCTCCCCACATTTGTCGATCATTGTTGTTGCTGTCTGCATGCACGTGAGGCCTTTCGTTTTGCTGTTTACATATCAGCCCCTTTATTTTCATTTACATTTGTTTGTATGCTCGGTGTTTGTTTTTGATTAAAACCCTACATCGAGAGTTATCTGCCTACGCCTGGTTCCTCCACTATCACCCGCCGTTACAGGAAGACAAAGAGGAAAAACGGAGATAGGGGAACTAACCTGTGTAGGTTGGTCCCCAAGGTGATGGCTGCCATGATGAGACCCAGTAGTAACATGACGTTAAACAGAACAGAAGACCTGGAAGCTCTGAACATTCTCTGGGCCGGAACACAGCACCGTAGAACCATAAACTGACAGGCGGAGAACAGGAGAGACACAGGTATGGAGAAGCCGTGGGTTGGAGAGAGAGGTATGAAAGGGGAGAGAGAGAGGGAGAGAAAGGCATGCAGTGGGGGAGAAAGGTATAGACGAAGAAAGGGGGAGAAGGAAGGGTTTGGAGGGCAGAGAGAAAGAGAGATAGCACTGGATAACGACGCCTGCCAATCAAATCAAATGTAAAAAAAAATTAAACCTTCCTGTTCCCTCCCCAGTCATCCACACCGACTCAGCCCGGCCTACCTTCTTGATGTAGAAGACGGCAACCAGCTTGGCTGTACCTATGTAGGGCAGCAGGGGGCAGTAGAACAGTCCGACCCAGCTGACCGTCTCACTGTACACCAGGTCCAGGACACTGAACGGGATCAGGAAGTGCCGTTGCCCTAGCAACCGTGCCAGCCAGCAGGATGGGTAATGGGTCACCAACACCCTTTGAGAAGGGGGGAGGGACCCGGGGGGGGGTGTTTGTCATTTGTCAAATGCTCTTATCAAGACCGACATATGTCTAGTACCGACATGTTAAGGTAGCTAGGCAACCGCTAAGGTTAAGGTAGCTAGGCAACCGCTTAAGTACAGTAAGAACATTCTACTGACCGGAGTGGCATGTTTGTTTTGTGGCAGAACATTCCATTCAGATAGAAAGATGTGGCAACGTGTCTTTTGCAATGTCAACCTACATTTGTGTATTTGGGAAACCAGTCTGCTGAGGCTGGTTTTGCTCTGTACGTGTTCTTTATGGTGTCTTGAATAGAAATAAAGCAAGAACTTACTTAACAGGATAGGAAATGAAGAAGGCGTTGCAGAAACACGCCAGGAAATCGAACACAAACAGCTTGTACATCGCTTTCCCAAATTGGTTCTCCCAGCACTTAACCTACGTACACAAAAACACACCTGTTTTAATAAACTTGTGAGAATCCTTTTGGGATTAAAACAGATTTCCATTCAAAATGCGATCCTTACGAATCCCTAATCGTAACTTCGACCCCTAGAACACAGTTATAACCTAACCTAAATGTTTTCATATACCAGTGAGGACATCAACTATGGTAGTACACACACAAACACACTTACGCGCACAAACACACAAACACACGCACAAACACACACACACACACACACACACGCGCACGCACACAAAGTTACAGTTGATGTGTGTTTGTAGGTTCCAGGGAGCTCCTCACAGGTTGTCCCGGTAGTGACCACACACAGAGAATGAATCTGGTTCAGTGTTTGAGTCTGTTCAGAGTCTGTCAACAATGAATCGTATGGGGTTTTGAACTCACTGTTGTTTTGGGGTGTTTGAGGTTTATAATGAGGAAGAACAGATAGATCCCCAGACTCGCCAGCTTTAGGAAGATACTCCTGGGAGGATGAAGACGAGGAGGAAGGAGATGAGGAGGACGAGCAGGAGGAGGCAGATGTAAGGGTTAGGTTAAAGCTTATTGGTTTGAGTGTGTGTGCGTGCGTGTGTGTGTGTGTGTGCATGCGTGTGTGTGCGCGTGTCAGCCTCCTACCTGACGAGGGTGGTGTTGACCTGTACAGCCTGGGAGTAATCCTCGAAGGCTGCGATCCAGCGGAACACGTGGGGGAGGGTGAAGTTGGCCAGCGTTATGAAAATGGGGGGGAGGTACTGGAAGAGCAGGCTGAGGAACCAGTTGTTTGTTGCCAGGAAGTGGGGGGTGGGCTGGGGGTATAAGAAAGGTTAAACTATGTTTCACCCCCGGCCTTATTGTCTAACCCCTCAGATATGCCAGAGAGGCCATCGTAGGTCCCACTGCATTTGGTTTCAGGAGGCCATCAGCCACAACTCGGGGGAACTGCGTGCAGACGTCTTTTTGTGATTAGTTCAAACCTACGTCCACGTAGACACGCGGCGTTCCAACTCAACTCAAAGTCATCTGCGACTCACCAGCCGGTCCTCGGACAGCAAGGTGGCGTAGTAGATCAGAGTGAAGGCTCCGCCCAGGAGAGCCACGACCAGGATGTTGAGGAGCACCCGCAGGAGGTACAGGCGCGACCACTCCATCAGCGTCCTCCTGGCCTCACGCAGCTGGAACCTCTCCTCCTCTAGGTAAGACTGGGGGTTTGGGGGTAAGAGGAAAAATGAAATACGCTTCGGCCATTATGTTATTGTCTGAAACATCAGATCTGTCAGGGAGGCCATCCGTGTTCTGTAGTAGAAGTGTCCAGCTAAATGAAGGCCCCGACCTTTAGATCGTTCCGGATGAAGCTCAGCTTGATGGCGGCGACGTCCGGGTCCTGGATACAGAAGTCCCAGCCGCAGAACACCTTGAAGCTCATGTGGATGTTGTAGCAGTTGTCTAGCAACCACGTGTGCTTGTAGCCGACAACCGTCCTGTTAAAAACACGTCACGAGGATCATGTGGCGAAGGAATTTCCCCGTCCTGCTCCCAGGTTGTGTAGGGGTGGCAAGACCCCCCGATCAGTCACCGGAATAGTGTTAGTCGTTCTGCCCATGAGCAAGGCAGTTACCCCCATTGCTCCCAGGTTGTTGCTAAAAATAATGTGTGAACATAAGAATCCAGGTGTCATTCCACTTCAACCCTTAGGTGGCGCTGAAATGCCTCTTTTGTGTGTTCCCATATAGGTGTGTGTGTGTGTGTGGGTGTGTGTTTTCACGTTTTACTGAATCAAAATCACTGTTAATTGCTAACTAACTTACACTTACACATACCCAGAATGTTACTTGGTATAAATGCGCTGATAGTGGTAGACAGTATATAATAGGAAACAAAACTGTAACAATACGAGGTCCAGAACCTGCAGGTTTCCTGTTCATCATTAATGTCACCCACCTGGTATCCCAGGTCAAAATAAGCCCCTGATTAAGAGGGTTGCAATGACAAAACAGAGCGGAAGTGGCACACGGTCCAGAGTTCAGTTTGAGGGGTTTATAGGGACAGTCACTATGGGGCAGAACGATTGTTCAGTGGGTTGGGAAAAACATTCCCAAATATGTGTGTGTGCGTGCGTGTGCGTGCGTGTGCGTGCGTGTGCGTGCGTGTGCGTGCGCGACTGACCTGCGGACCACCATGATTAGACTGAGGATGAAGACAGAGACGGTTCCTAACAAGAAGAGCAGGGGTGTGTTGAAACAAGGCAGCTCCAAAGAGCCACGCGAGTAGAACCCATAGAACACTGGAGAACGCTCTAGGAAACCCTTCAGGTGGGAGAGAGAGGAGAGCAGGTGAGAGAGGATGAGATCGCACTCACACAAACACAGACACACACTGACACACATAAACAGACACCCACACACTTACCGAACCGAGGAAGAAGTCTAAAACCGAGTCATTGCCTTGAAAGGTCTGTAGATCTGCCAGAAACCAAGACAACAGATCATAGTCAAGAAATAACTTTTTACACCCCATTAAATGCGCACTTAGTTGCAAAAATACTAGCAACATCTGCCGAATTCCCTGGTTTTCCAGAAAATCTCTGTTGGAAGATTCCCAGGAATAAGCAGGGGAACATTTTAAAATCTTCTGAACGGGATTCCTGTTACCAAATTTGAAGCAAACCAACCCTACTGGCTACGTCCCAGATGACCGCATGTCCCCCACAGCAGTAACACATGATATCACCCCACAATCTAAACCCGCAGGAGCTCTTCATCCGGAACGACATATTCAAGGTTGTTCCTGGACTCCAGAAGCCTCTCGGCCATCGCTGACTCGGAGGCCCTCACCGTTTTCCGGTCCTTCCTAAAGCCATGCGTCTTTAACCAGCCCTCCCCACCAGGGGGCCCCACTCACCCCTGATGTCCACACTGCTGTATACAGCTGTGGGGGTGAGTATGGTGCCTCCTATGATCAGACCACGTAGGATGTTCAGGTAGATCAGGTACCTCAGGAACACAAAGTAGGCCTTCACACCTGCGCCGAATCTACCTGGGGAGGACAGGGGCTGTTAAAATAACATCTATCTAGAGGGGAAGGAGAGACGTGTGCCTGTTATAACAACATCTACCTGGAGGGAAAGGAGATGTGGGACTGTTATAACAACATCTACCTGGAGGGGAAGGAGATGTGGGACTGTTATAACAACATCTACCTGCAGGGGAAGGAGATGTGGGACTGTTATAACAACATCTACCTTGAGGGGAAGGAGATGTGGGACTGTTATAACAACATCTGCCTGCAGGGTAAGGAGATGTGGGACTGTTATAACAACATCTACCTAGAGGGGAAGGAGATGTGGGACTGTTATAACAACATCTACCTAGAGGGGAAGGAGATGTGGGACTGTTATAACAACATCTACCTGGAGGGGAAGGAGATGTGGGACTGTTATAACAACATCTACCTGCAGGGGAAGGAGATATGGGACTGTTATAACAACATCTACCTTGACCACATCTACTTTCTTCAGTGTAGTGTTCAACAGACCTCTGTCTCTGTTTTTCTTTCCCCCTACACACACACACTCAACCCCCCCAAACCCCCAATTGGTGTCTCCCACCTTCGATGGTGTGAAGGGTGTGGCTCCATGGCAGCAGACTTGAGATAGCTCCGCCCACATGTTCCCCAAGTCTTCTCATGTTTATACTCTGGCTCCTCCTCCACGATTCCCATCGGCCAATAGTACACCTTTGTTGGTTCCTCAGGTCCCTGATTGTAAATGGCACACCTTTTATACAAGCTCGTCTTTATTAAAACTTATGCCAGTTCTCAACACTGACAGTGCCAACATAGTGGCTACTCACATTAGAAGAATTGAAATGTAATATAATAACTGGCATGATAATAAACAATAGATAACACTACATAACATTACATAATACACTACATAATCTGATCAATATCATTGCGTAAGACTACATAACACATTATGTACATAAAACAACACTTATACTATATTAAACAATATGTAACATGCTATGTAATAATACATAATACATTATACACTACAAAACACTACATAATTACGTGTTTCTACACAATACACTACATAATGGTATAGAATTCTATATAATATACTAAATAATGATCAATAACACAGCATAACACTACATGATACAGTACAGAAAACTTCAAAATACATTACATAACACCATATATTACACAACACTGTCAGGGGCACGGGTGAGGATCCAATCGCGGACTGGGAGCGAGTGGGAAAAGGGCAGGTAGAGTGTACAGGGACGGGAGGTAAGGCGTTTAACGTAACGGCGGCGAAGGGGCAGACGAGCGATAGGCAGAGTGGTCAGGGACGGGCGGCAGCAGTACAGTCAGGGAGCAGGCAGAGTAGTCAGGGACAGGCGAGAGGTCAGAATACCGGCGGACA
>JACXGI010020880.1:0-10765 GCA_016801175.1 Esox masquinongy | reverse complement strand
GGGGGGGGGGGGGGGTTATAGGGTTCAGGGAATAATGGACTAACTGCAGTATCAGGTTGTTCCGCCCTCACAGAACCTTTTGGACAGTGATATAACTCATTATGGATGGGGGGTGGGGGGGGGGCGTCACGGCTAACAACTTCACTTTTTGGCAAGTCCGAGAGGGGTCTGCATAGCCCCAACCTGCACTCCGTTCTTGGAGGTTCTGGTTTTTATGGGAATGAGAGAGCATGTGACTCGGCTATTGTTTTTCTATTGTTAATAAGGAGACAATCCATCTTAACTCTTCCTTGTTTATTGTCTGGGTTTAACAGCAACTAAGAGTAACTCACCACAACAGCTTTTTTTCACCTCTGCTAAGTTAGGTTAGTACGGTCCTTTTACTGCCTTCTCTTTGTGTCCATTATCCTGATCTTGACCTGATCTTGACCTAACCTTGTGTGTTTATACAGACCTGTAAGATCTAATCGTTGACACATGTCTAAGACCATGGTTACAATCAGAATGTGGACAAGTTCAGGGCAATGGCCAAAGGTATGTTCAAGTGTACTACAGAGAATAGGGCCTGGTCTAAAGTAGTGTACTATAAAGGGAATAGGGCCTGGTATAAAGTAGTGTACTATAAAGGGAATAGGGCCTGGTCTAAAGTAGTGTACTATATAGGGAATAGGGCCTGGTCTAAAGTAAGGTACTATATAGGGAATAGGGCCTGGTTTAAAGTTGTGTATTATATAGGGAATAGGGCCTGGTCTAAAGTGGTGTACTTTTCATTGGGAATAGGGCCTGGTCTAAAGGTGTGTACTATATAGGGAATAGGGCCTGGTCTAAAGTTGTGTACTATATAGGGAATAGGGCCTGGTCTAAAGTAGTGTAATATATAGGCAGGGTTGGGTAGGTTACTTTTTAAATGTAATCCGTTACAGTTACAAGTTACCTGTCCACGTTTGTAATCAGTAACGTAACTTTTTGATTACTCAAACTCAGTAGCGTAATCTGATTCCTTTGAATTACTTTTAGATTACTTTCATATTCAGAGGCATTGGAAAACAAAAAGGAATAGCCTATAACCAACTGAACACCTTTTGCGGGATCAATAAATGTAAGAGTTTACATAGTTGGCCAAAAACGGAATTCGCATTTTACCTTATGGGTTGTGTAGGCTACAGTGCCTTTGGAAATGGGTTTCTAAACCATTGCTTTTTACTTCAATATGTTTGGGCTATATCTCTACATTAAACACCAAAGGTCTGTCAGATATTCAGTCATTCCAATTAATCCAATAAACCTCGATCTTCCAGAATCTGACTTTTTATCTGAACATAACCCAAAATCTAATGATGCTTAAGCCTGTTCTGTTATATGTGTTTTATTCATGTTTTTAATTGCTTCAAAACATTGTTGAAAAATAAACGGCAATTACTCGAAAAGGGTATTGACATTGTTGTATATAAAAATTAAGATATCCGTAGCTTTTCGCGCAGAAACTAAATCTGCTGTAGTCTGATGATTTGCTCAACAACCTACATTGTCAAAATGTTGAAGAAACCCCCGGCACGCGAATGCAAGTTTGCAATGGTGAACACGCATAGAAATAACATTTAACCGCGCGAACGTAACCTGCAATTATTATGGCCACCAGTGATGGACTTTCAAAACGCAAATGAAAGAAATAAACTGTGATTATAAACCTGCACTCTTAGCTTAAAGTAAATGACGTCAGCAGCCAATGATAACCAATGAACACAATTTTCAGAGATGCAAAGCAAGAATCACATAGCCTACCTGTACGGACGGAGTTGATGTGGCCGCGTCAAATGCAAATAATCATCCTTTGGCAGAGTGCTTCCCAACACACCTTTTCTCCTCAAATGTCGTGGTAAATTCAATATAATGTTTTATCTTGAAGGCAGCGCCATGTTGCAGCTATCTAACAAATAGTTGCCTAATCTATTAAACAATTCCTGTAAAAGTTCTTCGGTGCAACTCGTCCTGGCTGTGTTGTTCGGTGCAATTGACAAACAAACCTTGAAACTTGAAAAAGATATAACACCAGGTAGGCCTATTGCCTATCATTGTTCTGAATTATGCGTCGAGTTGATAACTAAATAACATTTTATATGACTCGGCTAATATTATCAAAGATATACTCTGTTTTTACCAGCCATCCAACCAATCAAAACCGGAGAAATTTAAACTAGCACTTCCTCCGTCACTAAACTGGTTATGCACGTCCACCTTTGCGCGCATGATGATCACACACAACTGAGGCGCGCAATTCATATTTTGGTTCAAATAACGATGTTTTTATAACATTAAATAATAAACTCAAACATACAACGTGTCATAATTATTTCGCGCACCTATTCTTTTTCAATTGAAGTAATCCAAAAGTAATCATACATTTTTCAAAAGTATCTGTAATCCGATTACAATATTTTTGTTGATAGCGTAACAGATTACAGTTACTGTTTTTTTTGTAATCCGTTACATGTAACTGATTACTTATAACTCTGTATTACCCCCAAATCTGTATATAGGGAATTGGGCCTGGTCTAAAGTTGTGTACTACATAGGGAATAGGGCCTGGTCTAAAGTAGTGTTCTATAATACAGAAGAGGCCCTGGCCCTATTTAGTGACCAAATACATAGGGTGTAGCTGAGCAAAGGACGTTGAAATGATGTTGAAAGGATGTTGAATAGATGTTGGAAATATGTATTTCAAATGATTTTCCTCAGTTGGAGGACTCCATGTTGTCCTCCGACGAAGCAGTGCATTGAGGTAATGACGGGATAGTAATACCTATGGAACTACAGTACTTACTGTTTGTTTGTACTAGAGTTAGGAACTACAGTACTTACTGTTTGTTTGTACTAGAGTTAGGTACTACAGTACTTACTGTTTGTTTGTACTTGAGTTAGGTACTACAGTACTTACTGTTTGTTTGTACTAGAGTTAGGAACTACAGTACTTACTGTTTGTTTGTACTAGAGTTAGGTACTACAGTACTTACTGTTTGTTTGTACTAGAGTTAGGTACTACAGTACTTACTGTTTGTTTGTACTAGAGTTAGGAACTACAGTACTTACTGTTTGTTTGTACTAGAGTTAGGTACTACAGTACTTACTGTTTGTTTGTACTAGAGTTAGGTAACCTTCCTTTTACTGTGAATCACAAACAGACTCCCTGGGCTCTGTGTGGTGAGAGACAGGCTATTCAGGGTAAACATTAAAAAAAATATTATCAGACTTACTGTCCTGTTTGTTTTGGTACCATTGTGTTACTGGACAGGAGGCCTCAGCAACCGTTTCTTTTCACCCTCTATGTAAGATAAAGTATACAGTATTAGCTCGATGTGAGGTCAATGTGTCTGACTACTGGTTACACCTGAAGTATAAAAATGACTGTTTAATATAAAAATATAAACATTTTCCATCTGTGCCATTTGAAGGCAATTACGTTTCAATTATTATTATTCAATTGATCGTGAAATAATAATGTTACGGCTTTATCACACTATTTTTTTTTTTAAAAACACTCAAACGAAACTCAGAAAAAACCATGTCACTAATTCAAAATGGTGCAAAGCGATCTAATGAACAAACTCAATGACAACAATGAAATGCAAAACATTAGTAGTGATAGCAAAAGGCGAAACCACCACAGAGTAGAAACATATCCCATTTCCCCAAAACAATTACAAGTCGCAGATGAGCAAAACCACCAAATAGACACACGAGGAATGCAGCGTATCAACATGGTTTTGAGATGCAATCTCTCGATAGCTCCAATCCTACAGCCAGATTTAGAGAGAGACATGTTCTCTCTGAATCTTTTGGAGCAGTTCGGTGTCAAAGAAGTTTTGGCACTGGCAAGTATATGACTCCAAAGTGTCTGTACTGCCTGGCGTCATAATTAACCTTTGTTTTATATCCTGCCATTCTTTTACTGTTGTGCTCTGACAGAGAGATTGGCTTGAAGAAAAGATTGCTGACATTTTGGTGGTTGTTAAGTTTTATTAAAAGCCTGCAGGCTGCACTGGTTTCTGGCTGTTAACCCAGAGACCAAATGGGATGGGTAAAACTCAAAAGTCCTTAAATGCAATTAGAAATATACACATATATATATATATATATATATATATATATATATACACCGATCAGCCATAACATAATAACCACCTGCCAAATATTGTGTAGGTCCCCCTTTTGCCGCCAAAACAGCCCTGACCTGTGGAGGCATGGACTCAACTAGACCTCTGAAGGAGAGCTGTGGTATCTGGCACCAAGACGTTAGCAGCAGATCCTTTAAGTACTGTAAGTTGCGAGGTGGGGCCTCCAAGGATCCAGCACATCCCACCGATGCTCGATTGGATTGAGATCTGGGAAATTTGGAGGCCAAGTCAACACCTTGAACTTGTTGTTGTGTTCCTCAAACCATTCCTGAACCATTTTTGCTTTGTGGCAGGGCGCATTATCCTGCTGAAAGAGGCCAATGCCATCAGGGAATACCGTTGCCATGAAAGGGTGCACATGGTCTGCAACAATGCTTAGGTAGGTGGTACGTGTCAAAGTAACATCCACATATATAATAATATAATATACACACATATATCTATATATATATATATATATATATATATATATATATATATATATATATATATATATATATATATATATATATATATATAGACAGTATCTCACAAAAGTGAGTACAACCCTCACATTTTTGTAAATATTTGATTATATCTTTTCATGTGACAACACTGAAGAAATTACACTTTGCTACAATGTAAAGTAGTGAGTGTACAGCTTGTATAACAATGTAAATTTGCTGTCCACTCAAAATAACACAACACTCAGCCATTAATATCTAAACCGCTGGCAACAAAAGTTAGTACACCCCTAAGTGAAAATGTCCAAATTGGGCCCAAAGTGTCAATATTTTGTGTGGCCACCATTATTTTCCAGCACTGCCTTAACCCTCTTGGGCATGGAGTTCACCAGAGCTTCACAGGTTGCCACTGTAGTCCTCTTCCACTCCTCCATGACGACATCACGGAGCTGGTGGATGTTAGAGACCTTGCGCTCCTCCACCTTCCGTTTGAGGATGCCCCACAGATGCTCAATAGGGTTTAGGTCTGGAGACATGCTTGGCCAGTCAATCACCTTTAACCTCTGCTTCTTTACCAAGGTAGTGGTCGTCTTGGAGTTGTCTTTGGGGTCGTTATCATGTTGGAATACTGCCCTGCGGCCCAGCCTCCGAAGGGAGGGGATCGTGCTCTGCTTCAGTATGCCACAGTACATGTTGGCATTCATGGTTCCCTCAATGAACTGTAGCTCCCCAGTGCCGGCAGCACTCATGCAGCCCACGACCATGACACTCCAACCACCATGCTTGACTGTAGGCAAGACACACTTGTCTTTGTACTCCTCACCAGGTTGCCGCCACACACGCTTGACACCATCTGAACCAAATACGTTTATCTTGGTCTCATCAGACCACAGGACATGGTTCCAGTAATCCATGTCCTTAGTCTGCTTGTCTTCAGCAAACTGTTTGCGGGCTTTCTTGTGCATCATCTTAGGAGAGTCTTCCTTCTGGGATGACAGCCATGCAGACTAATTTGATGCAGTGTGCGGCGTATGGTCTGAGCACTGACAGGCTGACCCCCCACCCCTTCAACCTCTGCAGCAATGCTAGCAGCACTCATACGTCTCTTTCCCAAAGACAACCTCTTGATATGATGCTGAGCATGTGCACTCAACTTCTTTGGTCGACCATGGCGAGGCCTGTTCTGAGTGGAACCTGTCCTGTTAAACCGCTGTATGGTCTTGGCCACCGTGCTGCAGCTCAGTTTCAGGGTCTTGGCAATCTTCTTATAGCCTAGGCCATCTTCATGTAGAGCAACAATTCTTTTTTTCAGATCCTCAGAGAGTTCTTTGCCATGAGGTGCCATGTTGAACTTCCAGTGACCAGTATGAGGGAGTATGAGAGTGATAACACCAAATTTAACACACCTGCTCCCCATTCACACTTGAGACCTTGTAACACTAACGAGTCACATGACACCGGGGAGGGAAAATGGCTATTTGGGCTCAATTTGGACATTTTCCACTTAGGGATGTACTCACTTTTGTTGCCAGCGATTTAGACATTAATGGCTGTGTGTTGAGTTTTTTTAAGGGGACAACAAATTTACACTGTTATACAAGCTGTACACTCACTACTTTACATTGTAGCAAAGTGTCATTTCCTAAGTGTTGACACATGAAAAGATATAATCAAATATTTGCAAGAATGTGAGGGGTGTACTCACTTTTGTGAGATACTATATATATAACAGCATATATATATATATATATATATATAGAGAGAGAGAGAGAGAGAGAGAGAGAGAGAGAGAGAGAGAGAGAGAGAGTCTCTATGCATTTGTAGAGAGACCTTTTAGGAAATGGAGGTTTCGTAGACTTTATCTTTCTTGTGGACTGGACAGTAATAAGTAAATACTCAAGACCAAATTAATTTCCATCCGAACACCCTCCTTTATCAATCTTATTATAGCTATGGGAAACCCGCTAACAGAAAACCAATAGAAAACGAGCCGTAATAAAGACCAATCTAAAGACTTCTCCCTCTTACGCGGCGGTGTATTTCTAAGTTCTGCATATTCAAACATGCCCACCGCCACCAGTCTTAATTTATTTTCGCAAAAAGCAAACGCCAGCTGTACCGCACCGCTTGAGTAATGAAAGTGGACCGCGACACACTTTGAGTGAATAAAACAAAATGAAATTAAACACGGCGAGCTATGCACGCACCCCGGTGCTGCTTGCCTGCTCCTCTCCTCTTTCGTTGGATCTGATCCATCACTGCCTCAGCCGTGTTTCTTTTCCCCTTCTCCTCTATTTCCCTCTGTTTATTTATCTTCCCTCCATTGCCGTGATGAATGGATAGAAACATGGAGGATGAATTAATAACACTGTTAGCAGCGCGGATAATGGCGGAGCGCTAAAACATTATTGATGACTCAATCAAGGACGCGTTACCCCAAGCCCAGCACCGTGTTCTGTAATTAGTTCCCCACTTGTGTAAAATAGCACTTTACCTTAAGCCACATCCAACCAGCCGGTGACAGGTACTATGTAAAATCTGTTGGTTTTTTTGGTTATTTGCGGAACGTCGTTTCATTCCACTGACACATGCGGCCCTGGTTGCAATTCCGATACCAGTTGTTGCTTGGCTGTTCAATGAGATGTTGTTTAATAAAAGTGGTTCCTATTACATTCTCTTCTACATTTTTTTGTTCTCCCTTATTTCTCCTTTCCTTTCATAACTCAAGCTGGCGGCCACGGGCCGGCGGAACAGACGGCTAACTGGCACCGGATCACACAAACGCCGTGCGGTAAATGCCCTCGCTTCACCTCACCTCAGAGGGCTCAGAACAAAACCCGAAGGAGTGGGCTCGGGATTAAAAAGTCACATTGCAAACACTGGACAGGAGGTATTACGAGACACGAGCAGGCTGATTGTGCTGGCCAGCATTTCGTGCTCATGTTCAGGGAGAGAAAACAAGAAATCCAAACGTTATGTGATGATGAAGAACAAGCCACCGTGTACAGTTGATAGGATTTCAACACTGAATGATAAACATATGTCACTGCTTCATTTCCTATTAGAAACAGCATAACACAGAATATGCAGTTACTAATGAAATATTTCAATACAACCCTGTTTCCAAAAAAGTTGGGACGCTGCTTAAAATGCAAATAAAAACAGAATGCAATGATGTGCAAATCATTTATCCCTATATTTAATTGAAAATAGTACCGAGACAACATATCAAATGTTGAAACAGAAATGTTATTGCTTTTGGGAAAATAATTTGCCCATTTTGAATTTGATGCCAGTGTCACATTTCTCCCAAAAGTTGGGAGAGGGGCATGTTTACCACTGTGTTGCATCACCTCTTCTTTTTACAATACTCTGTAAGCATTTGGGAGACCAATTGCTGTAGTTTTGAAAATGAAATGTATTACCATTCTTGCTTGATACAGGATTGCAGCTGCTCAACAGTTCGGATTCTCCTTTGTCATATTTTTTGTTTTGTAATGCACCAAATGTTTCCATTGTTGACAGGTCTGGACTGCAGGCAGGCTAGTTTAGCACCCAGACTCTTTTACTACAGAGCCATGCTGTTGTGACATGTGCAAAACGTGGTTTGGCATTGTCTTGCTGAAATAAGCAAATCCTGATAACCTGAAAAGACGTTGTCTGGATGGCAGCACCTGTTGCTTCAGAACCTGTATGTATTGTTCAGCATTAATGTTGCTCTCTAAAGATGAATGGTGGTCTCTAAAGACAGATACACAGCGAGAGGTACATTAAGAGATAGAGAGATACACAGAGAGAGGTGCAAAAAGAGAGATACACAGAGAGAGGTACATGTAGAGAGATACACAGAGAGAGGTACAGATAGAGAGATACACAGAGAGAGGTACAGATAGAGAGATACACAGAGAGATACAGATAGAGAGATACACAGAGAGAGGTACAGATAGAGAGATACACAGAGAGAGATACACAGAGAGGTACAGATAAAGAGATACACAGAGAGATACAGATAGAGAGATACACAGAGATACACAGAGAGAGGTACAGATAGAGAGATACACAGAGAGATACAGATAGAGTGATACACAGAGAGAGAAGTATAAAAAGGCAAAGTTTGGGTCAATACAGTAACCTTACTTAGAGCCTTCCCTCCAAAAGATCCACTTCCCTCTAACTGCTTCACCGAACATCTGTGCCTGGAAATGATTTACCCATCCTTCTCGGTGTGCCCATGCTCTCTTTGGTGACAGTCCTTGTTTGGACAGGTGTGTGTGTATGTGTGTTTGTCTGTGTGTGTGTGTGTACTGTATGTATATGTGTGTTTTCCCTCTCTCACAGCCTGCACAATGCCAGGGTTTAACACTATTAGCCAAGGGAGTGGTTCATAGATTTGCTCAATGTCTTTGTCTACCTAAGCTCTATCAATCCACTCCCTGTTTGCTCTTCTTGGGGATCCCTTACCTTTTGTTTGCCTGGGTTCCTAGGTTGAGAGTTGAAAAAGGGTCCACGCGGAACGATAGTTTCTGACACAAAAAAAAGAAAACACGATAAGCATCGGCTCCTCCCGGGGCCCCGGTAATGCTATTCACCGTGGTCATTGGACAAGGGATTGATTCGATTTCCTTCAGCATGTCATTAGGCCATCACAGTATAGCTATGTGGGCCCCGACAATGAAGCCTTTCTTTCTCTATTGCTGGACACTTGGATACCTCTCTGGCCAGAAACCAGACGCTGCTACTTCCCCTGTCCTTCACTGTGGAGGTACACACTACTCCCTCCTGTCAGAAACCCTAACCCAGCCAGCGTGCCAGGCGCAACCCACACCGCCTTGACCATCTTCAACAACATCCCTGTGCCAACTCAAAAAGCTTCCAGAAGGGCAGAGGTAACCTGTGTGTGCTTGTGTGTATGTTTATTTGTTAGTGTGTGTGTGTGTGTGTGTGTGTGCGCGTGTGTGTACAGTATGTCAGGATGTGGCTGTTGTTAAGATGATAGAGGAAGGTGCTGGACCTGAAACGGTACTGTCCATTTGACAGCTGTGTGGAGCTGACAATCTCTTGAAACACCAGGCCTTCGCATCACGTCTAGACAGCCTGCGATACAGATGTGGGTTGATGGCCCTGATATATGACAGCATCAGACATAAACACACTCTTAGTGTACATTGCCTCCAGACCGCTGGTCTGCATAAGACCCACAAGTGTGTATACGTGTGTGTGTGTGTATGTGTGTGCGTGTGTGCGTGGTGCGTGTGTGCCGGATGCATGTGTCTCTGGTCTCTGTCGGGCGTGTATCCGATGACACATGGGTGTCTGGTGAGCCCCTCCCACCCCAAGTCAGAGATGGACTGACAAAGTAGATCATGGCAAACCAACGGATACACAGCTCAGTAATTAAGCCCAGGGCTCTGCTACTGTAACAGGGTTCAGAATGAGCATGAAAGCCACTCCACAGTAAGCCTGATATGTTGCAGATGAAGTCATCCGAAGGGTTTCGTGGCTCACGCCTTGGAAATCTTGCCAAGGAGTGCAGCGGCGTGGTCTGCGAAACACAGGACCGCTGGTTAGTGCCTGGTGTGGCGGTGTCCTTAACACTAGCTAACTCTAGATAGCAAACTCACAGTGTTAGCGAGCTAACCAGAGATGGCACTTTCACTGTGTTACAGTAGCACGCTAAGCAGTGATATCAAGCTCGCGCTATCAAAATATAAATACACATTAAACAGATTTCTGTTTCAATTCATTATTGACAATTTGACACTGCAGAGAGGAACTATGTTTATTATATATATTTTTATTCAGAGGAGTTCCTACCATAATCTTGACCTGACGAGCTCCTGTGAAAGGATGTGTACTCTGGGTGGGTGCTTGAAGACATAGTGTTGCTAGTGAAGAGATCTGAGAGTAGAGGCTCTTTCCTGCTGTCTATTTTACTGAGCTGGTTTGTGTAGACAAAGTCAAAGTTTTACAGAACTGGCCTACGTGTTAAAATAGTACCCAGGTCTCTAAAATTTGAGACTTCTGTCGTTTCACTGTGACCTGTTGGAGTGAAGGGCTCTGTCATACATAACAGTATCCCTTTCTTATGCATTGTATGCTACTCAAATACAAAACAAAAGTAACAGCCAGGAAAATTGGAAAGAAAGAGCT
>JACXGI010020879.1:0-10758 GCA_016801175.1 Esox masquinongy | reverse complement strand
TGAACACATTGTGGATGCCTGTCTGTCTAGAAAAGGTTACAAAGCCATTTTATGACTCTGGGCTTCCATCAAACCACAGTCAGAGCCATACTGTCCAAAGGAGTGGCCACTCTGCCAAAGTCTCTCCAACAGCAAGCCATCAACTCATCCAGGGAAACATGTAACGGATTACAAAAAACAGTAACTGTAATCCGTTACGTTACCAACAAAAACATTGTCATCGGATTACAGATACTTTTGAAAAAATGTGTTATTACTTTTGGATAACTTCAATTGAAAAGGAATAGGTGCGTGAAATAATTATGACACGTTGTATGTTTGAGTTTATTATTTAGTGTTATAAAAACATCGTTATTTGAACGAAAATATGAATTGCTCGCCTCAGTTGTGTGTGTGATCATCATGCGCGCAAAGGTGGACGTGCATAACCAGTTTAGTGACGGAGGAAGCGCTTGGATGGCTGGTAAAAACAGTATATCTTCGATAATATTAGCCGAGTCATATAAAATGTTATTTAGTTATCTACTCGACGCATAATTCTCAGAACAATGATAGGCAATAGGCCTACCTGGTGTCATATCTTTTTCAAGTTTCAAGGTTAATTTGTCAAATGCACCGAACAACACAGCCAGGACGAGTTGCACCGAAGAACTTTTACAAGAATTGTTTAATAGATTAGGCAACTATTTGTTGGATAGCTGTAACATAGCGCTGCCTTCAAGATAAAACATTATATGGAATTTACCACGACATTTGAGGAGAAAAGGTGTGTTGGGTAGCAATCTGCCATTTGACGCGGCCACATCAACACTGTCCATACAGGTAGGCCATGTGATTCTGCTTGCTTTGCATCTCTGAAAATTGTGTTCATTGGTTATCATTGGCTGCTGACGTCATTTACTTTAAGTTAAGAGTGCAGGTTTATAATCACAGTTTATTTCTTTCATTTGTGTTTTGAAAATCCATCGCTGGTGGCCATAATAATCGCAGGTCACGTTCGCGCGGGTAAATCTTATTTCTATCCGGGTGTTCACGATTGCAAACGTGCATTCGCGTGCTGGGGGTTACTGCAACATTTTGACAGTGTTGGTTGTGGAGCAAATCATCAGACTACTGCAGATTTAGTTCATGCGCGAAAAGCTACGGATATCTTAATTTTTATATACAACAATGTCAATACCCTTTTCGAGTAATTGCCATTTATTTTTCAGCAATGCTTTGAAGCAATTAAAAACATGAATAAAACACAAATAACAGAACAGGCTTAAGCATCATTAGATTTTGGGTTATGTTCCGCTAAAAAGTCAGATTCTGGAAGATCGAGGTTTATTGGATTAATTGGAATGACTGAATATCTGACAGACATTTAGCGTGAAATGTAGAGATGTAGCCCAATCATACTGAAGTAAAAAGCAATGGTTTAGAAACCCATTTACAAAGGCACTGTAGCCTACACAACCCATAAGGTAAAATGCGAATTCCGTTTTTGGCCAGCAATGTAAACTCTAACATTGATTGATCCCGAAAAAGGTGTTCAGTTGGTTATAGGCTATTCCTATTTGTTTTCCAATGCCTCTTAAAATGAAAGTAATCTAAAAGTAATTCAAAGTAATCAGATTATGTTACTGAGTTTGAGTAATTAAAAAGTTACGTTACTGATTACAAATGTGGACAGGTAACTTGTAACTGTTATGGATTACATTTAAAAAGTAACCTACCCAACCCTGGTTGCAGGTAACTGTACAGGACTCAACCTTCAGAAACACTCTGGGCTAAAAAGAAATTCATGGCAGAGTAACAAGGCAGAAACCACTGCTCACCATGAGAACGGAAATGCTTCTCACCTCACCTGGAGTTACAGGTAAATCAGTCCCCTGATTAGTTTGCAGTGAAAAAACGTATTGAAACTGGCTTTGTCACAGAGATTTCAAGCAAATCTAAACCTTAACTTTACCCTCTTCCTTCTTTACATTCCCCCGTAGTCAGGAATGGAGGACACACGATGAGAGAGGAGACAGGAGTAGGAGACAGGAGGAGGAAGTGGAGCAGACAATGACAGAAGAAGGCGTGGTCAGATAAGGTGTTGGAGACCTGAGGGCAGAGAGGAAGCAGATGACAGCCAGGTGGCGAGGTACATTAACATTTTCATTAACATCATTACCATTACATTAACATCATTACCATTGCCAGTATCATTAACTTCAGTAACGTCCTTAGAATTACATTACCATTATCATTAAAATAATTATCATTAACCTCATTAAGATAATTACATTACATTAACATTATTTTTTACTTTAACATCCTTACAATTACATTACCATTATCATTAAAATAATTATCATTAACCTCATTAAGATAATTACATTATATTAACATTATTTTTTACTTTAACATCCTTACAATTACATTACCATTATCATTGACAGCATTAACAATTACATTAATATTAAACTAACATAATAATAAATTACATCATTAACATAGTTAGCATTACATTAACATTATCATTAACATCAAATCAACCTCCTCTGACAGCAGAATGTGAATATAAAGTGAAATAATGGCCAGGTACAGTACTGTATGTTCTGCATACCTGACTGCCTTGGGACCTTAAAAGTTCATACGTGACACCACCAGATCCACTTCTAGCAATGTTTTCTACCTTTCCATCAGTGACATTACATTCTATGCATGGTTGAAACATGTCCATGTCTACACACCAAGGGAGTGTGGCCAATGGTTTGCTATGGATGCCATGAAAAGATGATTTGAAAGCAGACCTAGATGGATAGAAGAAGGATGCTGTCATTGGCAAAAACTCTGATCTAACAAAGTATATATTTGTCAAATTAGTCACATGCTGTGGCCCTCAGTAACCAGCCATCTGTCCCCCAGAGACTAAGAGGACAATTATAAAGACACCTCCTAAATGTTAACTGTTACCCCCAGAGACTAACAGGACTATCATAAAGACACCTCCTAAATGTTAACTGTTACCCCCGGAGACTAACAGGACTATCATAAAGACACCTCCTAAATGTTAACTGTTACCCCCGGAGACTAACAGGACTATCATAAAGACACCTCCTAAATGTTAACTGTTACCCCCGGAGACTAACAGGACTATCATAAAGACACCTCCTAAATGTTAGCTGTTACCCCCAGAGACCAACAGGACTATGTTGGACACATCAAGTCTCTTCATTCCCACGCCAGCAGGCTCAGGGATAGTTTCTTTCCATCTACTGTAACCCTGCTGAACTCTGTGACCCATCACTAACCATACCCCCCCGCCTCTCAGGGACCTTGTTGCACTACTCCCTTTGTACTACTGGACTCTGACACTGCCTTGCAAAGCCTGATAATGATAATTATCAGTTGTTACAGGTACATATCTACCTTGGGAAACTCACTGCTGCTATCCCTTTAAATTTATTTATAAAGCCCTTTTTACATCAGCAGTTGTCACAAAGTGCTTTTACAAAACACCTGGCCATAAACCCCAAGGAGCAAACAACAGTAGTGTTGAATTTCAGTGGCTAGGAAAAACTCCCTACGAAATTTAGGAAGAAACCTGGAGAGGAACCAGGCTCAGAGGGGTGACCAGTCCTCTTCTGGCTGTGCCGAGTGAACATATTAAGAGTACAAATTATAATAATTAATAAATGCATGTGGGCTGAATCCAGAGTCTATTTAAACCTAGTCCAGGTCGGAAGCATGACCAGATGGACAAGGACAGGGACAGCACGGGGGGGGGGCAGCAGAGGGGCAGCTGGAATCGTCAGGTATCATCTTGATCTGCAACACAACCAGGAGGACTTTGGACAGGGACAGCAACGAGTCTTTCAAGCCTGGTACTCTGCAGGTGTGGGCCAAGACCTCATGTCCTCCTAAGTTTTAATCGGCAGGTGACAGGGAAAATTTAGAAAATGCCTTCCTTAGATCTACAAGGATTTGTAGTGGAGAAGGAGAACTGACCCTACTCCCCCAGCACAATAATATAGCAGTGTAAGACCATGGGGCTGAGACAGGGGGGTCCAGTGACACTGTGGCCCTATCCGGGGGAGGCCCCGGACAGGGCCCAACAGGCAGGAAATCAGTCCACCCACATTGCCAAGCATCAACCAAAGGGACACCCACCACCCTCAACCACCCTGAATGAGGGCCGAGTATAGCCAGCAAAGTACAGGCCAATTGCACAAGTGCACAACAGAGAGACAACAACAAGCCAGTGACTCCGCCCCCGAATGGCATTGGAGGGAGGGCATCCCAGTGGCAATGAGAGCCCACCTGGCAAGACAGCAAGGGTGGACAGTATCAAGCCATTCCATTTACCTTCACACCCCTGGGCCAGACTGCACTTAATCATAAACCATACTGAAGAGATGAGTCTTTAGTAGACACTTGAAAGTTTGCACTGAGTCTGCATTTCTAACCTTAATTGGCAAATCATTCCACAGTAGTGGAGCTCTATGAGAGAAGGCCCTGCCTCCAGCTGATTGTTTAGAAATTCTAGGTACAATTAAAAGGCCTGCATCTTGCGATCTAAGTTTACGTGTAGGTATGTATGGCTGGATCATTTCAGCGAGATAAGTAGGAGCAAGTCTATGTATTGATTTATAGATTAACAATAAAACCTTAAAATCAGCCCTAACCCTAACAGGCAGCCAGTGTAAAGAGGCTAGTACTGGAGTAATGTGTTCACATTTTTTAGTTCTAGTTAGGATTTTAGCAGCCGTGTGCAGCACTAATTGAAGTTTATTTATTGATTTATCAGGGTAAGCGGAAAGAACAGCATTGCAGTAATTTAATCTAGAAGTATAAATTAATATAAATTACTATAAATGAATGTAAAAATACACTCTTAGTCTTCACAATGTTTCACATCATATACTCACAACTAATATAATTAGTTAACTAGTATAATCTCCTTTTGTGACAGGGACAATTACAGTTAAGTCTGGAAAAATTTGGACAATAACACAATTTTCATAATTTTGTCTCTGTACGCCATCACAATGGATTTGAAATGAAACAACCGAGATGCAATGAAGTGCAGACTTTCAGCTTTAATTTAAGGGGTTGAACAAAAATATCATATGAAACGTTTAGGAATTGCAACCATTTTTATACACAGTCCCCTTATTTCAGGGGCTCAAAAGTAATCGGACAAATTAACACTATCTTTAAAAAAAAATTCATTTTTAATACTTTGTCGAGAATCCTTTACAGGCAATAACTGCTTGAAGTCTGGAACGCATGGACATCACCAAACGCTGGGTTTCCTCCTTTGTGATGCTGTGCCAGGCCTTTAATGCAGCTGTCTTCTATTGCTGTGTGTTTGTGGGACTTTCTGCCTTAAGTTTTGTCTTCAGCAAGTGAAGTGCATGCTTGATCGGGCTGAGATCAGGTGATTGACTCGGCCATTACAGAATATTCCACTTCTTTGCCTTAAAAAACTCCTGGGTTGCCTTTGCAGTATGTTTTGGGTCATTGTCCATCTGTAAAGTGAAGTCCAATAAACTTTGTGGAATTTGGCTGAATCTGAGCAGACAATATATCCCTATACACTACAGAATTCATCTGGCTGCTTCTGTCTTCTGTCACATCATAAATAAGCACTAGTGCACAAGACTTTGCATGACCTGGAGGCATTTTGCCAAGTCGAATGGGCAGCTATACCACCTGCAAGAATTTGAGGCCTCATAGACAACTATTACAAAAGACTGTACGCTGTCATTGATTCTAAAAGGGGCAATACACAGTATTAAGAACTAAGGGTATGCAGACTCATGAACAGGGGTCAGTTAATTTTTTTCTTTGTTGCCAGGTTTTGTTTTATGATTGTGCCATTCTGTTATGACCTACAGTTGAATGTGAATCCCATAAGAAATAAAAGACTTGTTTTGCCTGCTCACTCATGTTTTCTATACAAATGGTACATATATTACCAATTCTCCAAGGGTATGCAAACTTTTGAGCGCAACTGTATGCCTACCTCCTGGAGTGTTCTTCACTTGGCTGAATGTTGTGAAGGGGTTTTTCTTTACCATGTAAAGGATCCTACGATCATCCACCACTGCTGTCTTCCGTGGACGTCCAGGTCTTTTTGTGTTGCAGAGTTCACCAGTGAGTTATTTTATTTTCATAATGTACCAAACTGTTGATTTGGCCACTCCTAATGTTCCTGCTGTCTCTTTAATGGATTTTTTTTTTGCAGCCTAAGGATGGCCTGTTACACTTGCATTGAGAGCTCCTTTGACCGCATGTTGGGAGTTCACTGCAACAACTTCCAAATGCAAATGCCACACCTGGAATCAACTCCAGACCTTTTACCTGCTTAATTGATGAAGAAATAATAAAGGAATAGCCCACACCTGTCCATGAAACAGCTTTTGAGTCAATTGTCCAATTACTTTTGGTCCCTTGAAAAAGAGAGGGCTACATATTAAAGAGCTGTAATTTCTAAACCCTCTAATTAATGCTGAGAGACTGCACTTTAAGCCCGTATTCATTATATAACTGTAACTTGAATATATTTTGGTATATAGCCAAAATAACAAAACTTGTCAGTGTCCAATTTGAATGTCAAATGTGTACCAAACTTTGCACCAGTAATGAAGCCATCAGAAACCAGCAACATCATTCCCTCCTTCACAGATATTACAATAAACCAGAAAATTCTGTCTCTTCATCACAAATCCCATCTCAAACTAGATAGTGTCAGTCTGCCCTTGACAGAAACATTCAAAGCAGGAAGCAGTCATTGCTTTCTTCCCACGTATCACTCCAGTCCTGGGTCTTATCAAATAAAAGCTTTGACGACTTCCTTCAAAAGCCACAAAACAAATCCCAACAGTGTGTCCCGTGTGATGAAAGGAAACAGGCTTCTGTCCCAACCCAGTGTTTTCACTATCCCTCTCCTCCCAAAAAATCACATACAGTACATCTGTCTGAGACTATGGCTGGCTGGGTGTGTGTGTAGGGATGCCGACAGGAAGCCAAGGTCCCGGTACAGAATTGAACGTTTAGGACCCAAACCACGGGCCAACAAATAAATAAATAGTAATGATATTACTGTCCAAAAAGCAGGTCATAAACGTTTTATTGTTTAATGTTTAAATTCATAACTAGGCCACATTAAAATCACTTTGTTTTCAACACAGGTAATTTATTAGGCTATGTCACTTATATTCAATTCATAACCTACTCAGTCACAATTAGCCATTACTTACCTGCTTTATATATTTTGATGTTCTCCCTTAGATTTGTCCGTCCATTTCTGTTTTGGTTGAATGGTGACAATGTTTGAGCCAGATAGCTGCTGTAGTTAGACAAATTTATGTTGGTTAAATTTGAACTTTTTTTGTAAAGTTGCACTAGGTAGGATTTTTTTCAGTAAAAAACAATTACAGCATTTTGCATTTACTCACCGTTCAGAAAGCAGTTCCGCCCAATGCCTAATAGAGAATGACGTAATGAATAAAAATATGAAAAATAGAATTACCTGTTCCAAAAATCACACTAACTCAGAGTTTGACATTATTCTTAGCCTTGTTAATGTTAGCTTAGGGTTCCTGGTAGCTAGCTATAGAGAGTTGGTCTTAGTCTTCTTTCGCTTCTTTGCTGTTTTCGTAGTGTATGCTGTGGTAGACAAGGGAAGAATTGACAGTTTCTCGTCCTAGTCTCACGCCGCCATTATAGTTTCTTACAGGAAGCGAACTTCGCTCCCTATGGCGTACTTATGCTATATATATCATCCAAGTAAAATGTGAATTAATAAAATAAGCCAAGCAGAATGCGATTGGCTGGAACGGGATTGCTGGGAAGTAGCAGCATGCTCCAATTATTAGAAATTTACATTCCACTGGCTCTGAACTTTTTTACTGAAGAAATCCTACCTAGTGCAGCTTTGACAAAGTTGTGTTGGTGCTGGTGTTATGCTTTCATTCCAATTGGCTGTAGGTGTTAGGGTATCACTCTGATTGGCTGTAAGTGTTAGGGTGTCACTGATTGATTGGTTGTTGGTAGAACAATCCATTGTTTCAGAAAAAAGTTGAATCATAACGCTGTATAAAAAACAGGAAAGAGAAAAAACATCAATCCCTTGATGAATGCAATTCTTCTGTTTAATTACTGTGTAACTTTATGATAGTACTGAATACTAACATTGACAGACTAACTAATAATTATATTTAAGCCAACCAAATGGGCCCCCCCAGGCCTGGGCCTGGGACAACGTTCACGGTTGCCCCCCCCCCCGTCCCCGTCAGTGTCACTGGTCCATGAAACAGCTTTTGTGTCAATCGTCCAATTACTTTTGACAAAGAGGGACTGCACTTTAGGCCCATATTCACAATTTAATTGTAACTTGTTTATTATTTTGGTAAACAGACAAAATAACAAAACTTGTGTCAGTGTCCAGTTTTTTCCGTACCTAACTGTATGTTGCTGTGCCCTTGAGCAAGGTGCTTAACCTAATTGTTGATGTCTCTTTGGATAAGACAAGAGCATCTGCAAAACAACCATCCTGTTAACGTCCTGGAAGAGATAATGTTTGTTTTCTCCTAGTTTTGTGTAGTTACAACAACAGGATTATCATATCAGTATATCACAGTTTGGTGAAGCTCTGTCCAGATCTCTCCTCCTGCCAGGGGAACTCACAGATATTCAACTGTTGTTCTTGGAAGCTGAACAGCATTCTTGTAAGTTGATTTTAGTTCTGCACAAAAATACATCTGTAACACAAGTGTCCAAACATAATCAGGCTTTTACTTTATTATCAACGTGTACACACACACCCACAGTCACACCCGCAGACACACAGACACACACCCACAGACACACACACAGACACACAGACATTACACCCACAGACACACCCACAGACACACTCGCAGACACACACCCACAGACACACTTGCAGACACACAGACACACTTGCAGACACACAGACACACACCCACAGACACACACCCACAGGCACACACCCACAGACACACCCACAGACACACAGACACAGTCAGTCACATTCATCTTTCTATTGCTCATTATGGTGTAATGGAAAGGAGAGCTCTATCTCAGGCCGTTACAGTAATAGAACACAGCTGTTGTCGGAGAACAAGGCACTGCGTGGAATTAGAACTACTGAGGGAACCCACAACTCTCCTATTGACCCGAGTAGCCCACTATATAGGCCACAGTGTGGACTAAATTAGCTCACTACTTAGGGAATAAGGTAGTCTAAAGTAGTGTACTATATTGGAAATATGGTGGTCTAAAGTAGTGCACTATATAGGGGGTAGGCTGGAATAAAGTAGTGCTTTATAAAGGGAATATGGTGGTCTAAAGTAGTGCACTATATAGGGGGTAGGCTGGAATAAAATAGTGCTTTATATAGGGAATATGGTGGTCTAAAGTAGTGCATTATATAGGGAGTAGGCTGGAATAAAGTAGTGCTTTATATAGGGAATATGGTGGTCTAAAGAATAGGTTGCCTTTTTTAGGAAACCTTAATCACATCTGGGGTTAATGACTACCATTAGCAGCTGGACTATAATTGGCTGTATTCTGCAAGGTCATTGGTCCAGAGAGATATGGCAGGTCAGCAACCAGGAAATACACACTTCCTGTTATTATATGGTTACAATGGACACGTTTTAAAGGACACACTAACCATGGGTCATTAGTAAGAATCACCAACACACATACACACACCACTCACATGCAAGAACACACACATGATCAAAAATGCAAGCGCACACACACGCACATACACATATTAGGCAAAAGCCCATAGAGGATATTGCATGTAAGTGTTACATGTAATATCACCTGTTTAGGCTGACCAAACAAGATTTTTTGTATTTATATATTTTGTTTTATTTCACCTTTATTTTATCAGATGAACCAACTGAGAACAAATTAGCATTTCCATTGACAATCAGTTTCTTTTGAGTAGAGAGATTTTGAGGAGCTAGCTGAGGTAAAGAGATTTGCAGAGGAGTGACTTGTATTTGGAAATTACAATTGTGTTGTAATAGTATTTTGGGACAGCTGAACAACCAAAAATATACTGAAAACCACAGTTACCACAAGTCAGAAAAAAGAGCTGCTTCTGCCATTCCAGCACCATGTCAACATACAGTAAATCACTGTTACAATGACAACAAGTAAAGATAGCTGCCAAAAAACGCTGTGGTTCAATCAACATACCACAAAGTGTAATTATATAATGATGGTCGGGTACTAATTTGTGTGTGTATGTGTGTCTTTGTGTGTGTGTATTTGTGTCTTTGTGTGTGTGTATTTGTGTATAAATATGCATGTGTGTATGTATGTAGACAGCACATTTTTTTAATCCTAGTGAAAATCCAGGGCCATCCTTCTCTTGCCATCTTGCTAAAATAGTCTGACTTTATACAACAGGCAAAACAAATAGTTTTGAGTTGAACTCATATCAGTACCCTCAGAGGAGGCTGGCAGGGCCGTCTCTAGAAACCCAGCATTACTGAGGTCACTAGTGGCACCAACCTTCCCCCATACTTGAGTGTGATTGAAATGTCTAGGCTGCATTTCTAAGTGTCTTATCCTTGGCAAATCTGCTGTTTCTCTCCTCAGTCTTTCCCTCTACCCTCCATCACCCCACCTCTGTTTCACTCCTCCATCACCCCAGCTCTGTTTCACTCCTCCATCACCCCAGCTCTGTTTCACTCCTCCATCACCCCACCTCTGTTTCACTCCTCCATCACCCCA
>JACXGI010020878.1:0-10724 GCA_016801175.1 Esox masquinongy | reverse complement strand
AAGCTCTCATCAAGGCAAAGTGTGGCTACTTAAAACTAGTGTATTTTGAGCAGTTGAACACTTGTTTTTGTTACTATGTGATTCCTGTGTTATTTCATAGTTTTGATGTCATCACTATTATCCTAAAATGTGTGAATTTTGAAAAATAAAGAAATACATTTGAATGAGTAAATGTGGACACCAAACTATTGCTCTTTCAATTGTTGCAGGTGGTAAAGCTGCCCATCCGTCTTGGTAAAATGCCTCCAGGTCATGCAAAATCTTTGGTCGTCTTGTATGAACCGCACGTTTGAGATCTCCCCAAAGTGGCTTAATGATAATAAGGTCAGGTGACTGTGATGGCCATTCCAGAACCTTCACCTTTTTCTGCTGTAACCACTGGATGGTCAACTTGGCCTTGTGCTTAGGGTCATTGTCATGCTGGAAAGTCCATGCGCGTCCCATGCGCAGCTTTCGTGCAGAAGAATGCAAATTGTCTGCCAGTATTTTCTGATAACATGCTGCATTCATCCTGCCATCAATTTTCACAAGATTCCCCGTGCCTTTAGAGCTCACACACCTCCAAAACATCAGTGAGCCACCACCATGCTTCACAGTGGGGATGGTATTCTGTTCACTATAAGCATTGTTGACCCCTCTCCAAACAGTGCTTATGGTTGTGACCATAAAGCTCTATTTTGGTCTCGTCACTCCAAATTACAGTGTGCCAGAAGCTGTGAGGCGTGTCAAGGTATTGTCGGGCATATTGTAACCAGGCTTTTTTGTGGCATTGACGCAGTAAAGGCTTCTTTCTGGCAGCTCGAACATGCAGATCATTTTTGTTTAAGTATCATCGTATTGTGCTCCTTGAAACAATCACACTGTCTTTTTCCAGAGCAGCCTGTATTTGTCCTGAGGTTACCTGTGGGGTTTTCTTTGTATCCCGAATAATTCTTCTGGCAGTTTTGGCTGAAATCTTTCTTGGTCTACCTGACCTTGGCTTGGTATCAAGAGATCCCCGAATTTTCCACTTCTTAATAAGTGATTGAACAGTACTGACTGGCATTTGCAAGGCTTTGGATATCTTTTTATATCCTTTTTCCATCTTTATAAAGTTCGATTGCCTTGTTACGCAGGTCTTTTGACCGTTCTTTTCTGCTCCCCATGGCTCAGTATCTAGCCTTCTCAGTGCATCCACGTGAGAGCTAACAATCTCCTTGACTATTTATACACAGACAATAATTGCCATTTAAAAAGCCACAGGTGTGGGGCATTCATCTTTAATTGCCATTTTAGCCTGTGTGTGTCACCGTGTGTGTCTGTAATGAGGCCAAACATTCAAGGGTATGTAAACTCTTGATCAGAGCCATTTGGGTGATTTCTGTTATCATTATGAATTAAAAAGGGGCCAAACAACTATGCGATGATAAATGGTTTCATATGATCACTATCCTTCAATAGAAGACATTTTTTTGCATGATCAGTCATTTTCAAAATCAATGCCAAAATTTCACAATTTCTGCCTGGGTATGCAAACTTATGAGCACAACTGTAACATTGAGTTTATTGGATGGAGGAGTCTAGAGAAGCTAGTACGCTAAGCTAGCCAGCCAGCCAGCTATATGTTAATTGCTTAACTCACTGTTTTTTGCACTCCACAGCCGAACTTTATGTAGCATTTTGTAGCCAAATATTTTTTACAGAAGTAACATTAATTCAGTGAATGTACTCCATCTTCCCTTGAATTAGTTGCCTTGCATCCACTTACTAACAGTAGGCTATGCAGTATACAGCTCTGGAAATAATTAAGAGACCACTCCTAATTTTTTGTAAATCAGCATCTCTAAATGTATGGCAGCCATTCCATTCCAGTGTCTGTTAAATTACAACACACGCACAGCTCATTTTACTTAATGAGGTACTGATTAGGTGATTACCTGAACCAAATCTGATTTAACGAGGAAAAGTATAAAAACCACTGCTGTGGTCATCACTATCCTCTTGCAATAGGACCAGCTGGATGGCAAAAACAGTGCAAGTAGTACCTCAAAGGTAATTTGAATAAAAAAATAGCTATTCAGCATGACAAAGGAGTTGAAAAGAAAAGCTTTGAGTGAGGAAAAGAAGGGTTCAATTCTGGCTTTACTGGCAGAGGGTTACAGTGAGCGTCATGTTGCTTCCATCCTGAAAATTTCAAAGACGGCGGTTCATAAGAACAAGGTCAAGCAACAGACATTGGGGACAACAAAGCTACAGACTGGCAGAGGGCGAAAACGACTGTCCACTGACTGAGATGACCGTCAACTCATTCGAATGTCACTCAACAACCGTAGGATGACATCAAGTGACCTACAAAAAGAAGCTGGGGTGATGTGCACGGCGAGGACGGTCCGAAACAGGCTCCTAGGGGCAGGGCTGAAGTCGTGCAAAGCTAGAAAAAAGCCCTTCATCAATGAGAAGCCAAAGAGGAGCCAGGCAGAAGTTTGCAAAATAACATAAGGATTGGACCGTAGAGGAATGGAGTAAGGTCATCTCTGACAAGTCAAATTTTCAGCTTTGTCCAACATCTGGTCGTCTAATGGTTAGACGGAGACCTGGAGAGGCCTACAAGCCACAGTGTCTCACAACCACTGTGACATTTGGTGGAGAATCGGTCATGATCTGGGGATGCTTCAGCAAGGCTGGAATCGGGAAGATTTGTCTTTGTGAAGGACGCATGAATCAAGCCAAGTACAAGGTTATCCTGGAAGAACATCTGCTTCCTTCTGCTCTGACAATGTTCCCCAACTCTGAGAATTGGTTTTTCCAGCAGGACAATGCTCCATGCCACACAGCCATGTCAATCAAGGAGTGGATGAAGGACCACCAGATCAAGACCCTGTCATGGCCAGCCCAATCTCTAGACCTGAACCCCATTGAAAACCTCTGGAATTTGATCAAGAGCTACTTGAATTTTTGTGCCAGGAGTGGCATAAAGTCACCCAACAGCAATGTGACAGACTGGTGGAGAGCATGCCAGGACGCATGAAAGCTGTGATTAAAAATCAGGGTTATTCCACCAAATATTGATTTCTGAACTCTTCCTAAGTTAAAGCATTAGTATTTTGTTGTTGAAAAATGAATATGAGTTTGTTTTCTTTGCATTATTTGAGGTCTGACAACAATGCATATTTTTGTGGTTATTTTGACCAGTTGTTATTTTCTACAAATAAATACTCTAAATGACAATATTTTTATTTGGAATTTGGGATTCATTTTGTCAGTAGTTTATAGAATAAAACAAAACTGTTAATTTTACTCAAACACATACCTATGAATAGTAAAACCAGAGAAACTAATAATTTTGCAGTGGTCTCTTAATCTTTTTCAGAGCTGTATGTTGTCATTCTGACTGACTAGACCCCACCACACCTACTGCTTTGATTGACGTTTGTAAACAAAAGACACATTTGAAGGAGCACATGTCATAAAAACATACTTTTTTCAACTGTGATGGCATATCGTCATAATTAAACGTTTTTTATTGGAATTTTAATATTTTGAAAAATAATATTCAGGCCTATTTATTTATACAACAAAAAAACTGTATACGTAAAAAAAATAGTGGGCAAAATTGAATGCACACACAAGAATTCGAATACTAAATTAATTTTGGGTATTTGAATAATCGACTATCCGTGCCCATCCCTAGTACCTAGTAGGATTATAATACGATTAATGGTTTCTTAAAAATTTGCTTTTATGTGGAAAACCACGCCTGCTTGAAGATTTATTGAACGATTAGTGTGGTTCAACAGTCCATTGGACTTTCATCCACTGGGCATTTTTCTGTCAACTCCCAACAATGAAGACAAGAGATCAGTCCTGAAAACTTGTGGATCTCAGATGTTCCATTATTGGAGTGAAGCATACACCCTATCAGGGCAAGTTTCCATAATAGTCTATGTCGAATTTCCTTTTCCATCCAGAACTGGCTTGGTTGATGTTTGATTCCTTGTGTTTTATTTATGCCCGATAGCAACTAGCAGTGTAATAAGATTTTAGACTTGACTTTGCCAAATCAAAAGTGGTTAGATCTGTTCTATTCAACCATTAAAATGTTAAACCTTACATCAGACAAAACAATTTCCAATTAACCAATTCAAAACAAATCCTGTGAATGGAAAATGTAAGACATGACAGATGCCAATGCTCCGTTATAACTATGCAAACAGGAAAAACTAAACTTTTCATGTAACTCCCTATGAGTACCAATTTGATTCACTCTGAACTCTCGGTTCAGCTCTTTCCAATCAATCAATTATCATATCATACATCCCCTCTGCCCTCACTTCATTCAGTCAATGGAAAATGACACCATGAGTGAAGGCAGAACAATGACAAATACGGCCACAGGAGGCACCATCCTGAACCCGCACCGGGTATCTATACAGGACGTACAGGAAAAACAGAGAATTGGTAGAACGGATGGATCTAAAATCCATTCGATAAGGGGTTGCATACTGCATATTCATCAAAACAAAGTGAAAATGTTAAAAACACAAACATTCAGTAACACAATCAAAGACATCAATGTGCAACACAGTCGCTTGTGCGAAGGAATTATAAACCATATAACCTATTAACAAATTTGTCTAACATAGCTAAACAGCTTTCAAATTTGACTTTACCTCAGAACCATCACACTGGTCTGCGAAATTGGCTATCATGCATTCATAATATCCTGTACTTTCTTGGCACATGCCTAACTAAATTGTTTTGCCCTCTAGGGGATAAGCTGCGCAACTAAATTATAGGAGTGAAAAATTCCAGCTCATGTTGCAGTGGTTTACTTGCTGCAACCACCAGGGCGATTATATTAGCAAATCTACAGCATCCAAGTTTAGCATTTTCACAGGATAATGTCCAAACTACCTCATGACAAACACAAACATTGTCTTGATTAACCTCCTAAATTTTAGGGAATTCACAAACTTTGAATAATTTTTAGTCCAATAGCAGCAGTCAGCCAAACCCTAAATCACAACTTTTATGCATAGTTTCACCACGTCTGTGATTCTATTGACATTAAGATTAAGATTGTTCTATCATCAACAATGGAGGATGACTTTTGGTCTCTACCCTCACTGCAATTGGTTTCAAACCATACATTTCAACGTTAAAGCTATTGAGAGGAAAATATATTTTAGCTTTCACTTAATGTTTGATTATCCCAAAACTGAATAAGCTTATGTCGGGAAGATTACCACAGGTGAGACCAGTCAGAATACTCAAATATAACTCTTAGTAATAGGCTACCCTGATTTAATGGGAGGCAATGGTAGGGGGTCATCCAAGGGGGTCTGCCCCCCTTTCTGGATCCTTTAGCTTCACCCATTTATGGTGAGTTTATGAAGTTTAAGTTTCCACACATTAAAAATCTGACACGGTCCTCAGACTGTCTGTAGCAAGATATGTTATTCTTTCAAATTTGCCGATATCGTTAACTGAAGATTTAGAAAACTCCCAAAAATGGTGACGTTGACAGAAAACAGATGTATGACGTCACTAAAATCAAGGCACAATAAGTAATCCAAAGGACACTCAATGTAGGCTTTAAATACTGTTACATCAATACTCTATTTGTTCATTAGTCAATTTACCATTTTAGAATTTAAACTCCATTAACAAGTATCAAGCGTTGGTTTTAAAACACAAGTATTATCCCAGTTATCATTGGTAAATACAACTAAAAGAGAAACTATAATATTTCACCAAACTCAATTCAGCATTTAAAATACATCATCTAATTTTGTGGGGAGTAAACTCGCTTTATTACCCTCTTTTTTAGGCTGTGACTATTTTGGATTCAAATTCAGTATTCATGGGACTCAGCGTGTCTCCTTAATGTTAAAGACAATCACCATGTGGATTCTTCATTCTACCACGAGAGAAAAAACAATATTTTAACCTTTTGTAAGAAAACCATGAGACTATTTCACCAGATTAGAAAATTATAATTGTACCAATTTCTAATTTATCACTAGGTTTAGATGTGCCCACGTGTGCTAGCTAACAGCTCAACATGCAACAACAAATTACCATACGGTGGACCTGATAAAGGCCTAACCACATTTTCGTGAGACCCCCCTTGAGGCCTTACGGTTTTAAACATTATCATCAACGCAAATAAATACGTTTGACTCAAAATTACATAGTGAACATGACAAAGCACAAAACAGGCTATTTCTTGAATACCTATTAAAACATGTTCAAGCATGATAGAATAAAACCGGCTATCTCAAATGCCTATTAAAAAACATGCTATATACCATCAAAGTGCTTTTCAAACTACATGTAATATTCAATTAAATAAGCTTGGCAAGTACCAAGGAAAGTGATCAGGTTTCCTTGATAAGTTCCTGCTTCATTTAATGGTTAGGTACGATACATTTTAGGAAATAAACATTTAAGAACTCTGAATCAATTATTATGAAAGCTCACATCAGTTCCTTGTATTGTCCAGATTCCGGGGTCCCATAAAAGAGACTCCATCTTGTGACTACTGTCGGTCGGCCAGGTGGTCAAACAAAATAGATCTTCGTCCACCTTGAATGTCTCCTTTGTCTCCTTTCCCGCCTTACACCTGTTGTCCTTTCTCGGCCATCTTGATTTTCCTTTGTTCCAACTTCGTCTGTACCCATTCACGGCTTCCTCAGAATTCATCTTGTTTAGCCGGAAAACTTTATTTTTCTTTCGGTCCATTTCGATTCCAGGCATCGTTGTTAATGATCCTTTTCGTTCTTGGTGTATTCACGCCATGGTATTTAAACATGAACTGAACCCAAAGAAACACTAAAAGCAGCGAACTGGTCTTAAGTGTTTATTCAGAGAATTCTGATACAATTGGAAAAACGCATACATTTTATACTTGTCAGTAGACAAATCTGAATACTTCCTTGTCCCGCTCTGTCCTATTTCTCTTCCTTCGTATTGGTTACACATGTGCTAAGACTGTTTTAATGTGACACCTGGGGTTGCCCTTTTTCTGACCTTTTTCTACTCGGCAACATACATGGTAAACAGGAAACACGTGAATGAAACAAGAACAAGTATATGCAATTTTTATCCCCTTAACCACAGCTCTATGATTCTAGACAGTTCATCAGTTAGTTCATCTGGTCATTTCTACTGTTAGTAACGCTTTTGCTTAAAGCCAGCGAATAATAGGAAACAACATCAGCATTTAGTAAATGTCAGTTCTTACACAAACCTTTATCTATGGGTGACATTAAGGTCCTCACAAAGTTTAATCAGAGATTAGTCATGTAGGCACAATTCTGTAGTTAGTATTGATAAATGCATACTATGTTACAAATTTACCCAACAGTTTGTACAACTGGACGGCATTATATTTTACTTGTACAAGTCACTATATGATCGCAGAAAACACAATATCGCATAATGATCTTGCACGAATAACAATGTTTAGCTTCTGCACACTACTCTGCTAATACGGACTCTCTTATTACAGCCTGAAGAGAGGTACATCCACGTAATAACTTTACGTAGCCTAGACACGGGAGTTTCTAGGTCTTAACTCGTACAAATAACAATGAAGCTTCTGCATAGCAGCCTACGCTCCACTCTTCCAGAGCGGACTTTCTGTACCCACACAGAAAGTTTCCACGCGATAAAAATCACAGCCTAGTCAGGGGAATTAACTAGAGCTGGTTCGACTACCAAACGCTCTTGCAATCTTGACAGTTCGTTATATGGTGTAGTTTTACAACTCACTGTTCAGTTGTTCTCAGCAACCAGTAACCGGGAAAAACAACTTCTTCCTCGCAATTGCAAAACGAGCCCCTAAGCTCTCCAATTGATTTTTAGTAGAGTCGTTAAAATGTGTCCATTCAGGTCACGGCAACATACTGTTAGAAATCGGCCGTTTCGTATAGTGGTTGAAATAATGATTGGGTACCCGGTCGTCAAGGGAGAGATTAATTCAGTTATTTATTGCAGCATTTGATAGTCTTGTTCATGAGGTTACAGACCGGGTTTTCATACTCGATGTCTTACGAACTCAATCTCATCTCACTCAATCTCAAAGAACTTGCGGTTGTACCTCAACTTTATAGACGTAGAGGACAGAATTACTGTAAGCCCATTGGCTACTTACTGTCGTGCTTTGAATGAACGTTACTTCCTGTGTACAGATAAACAGATGGTCTTTTGTTATCTAAACATAACAAGCATACACTTCAACACAAAACATCTCAATTGGATTGAGGTCTGGTGACTGTGGGGGCCAGGGTATCTGATGCAGCAGCACCACTCTCCTTCTTGGTCAAATAGCTTGATACACAGTCTCCTCTGAACAGTTAATGTCGAGGTCTGTCCTTTACTTGACCACTGCAAAGCTTTTATTTGGGCTGCAATCTGAGGTGCAGTTAATTGCCAATTTCTGATACTGCTAACTCTAATGAACTTATCTTCTGCAGTAGAGGTAACTCTGGGTCTACCTTTCCTGTGGCGGTCCTCATGAGAGACAGTTTCATCCTAGCACTTGATACTGCAATGGAAGATAGTTCTGGAAATCTTCCAGATTACCTGAACCTTATGTCTAAAAGTAATGATTTACTGTAGTTTTTCTTTGTTTCAGCTGTTCTTCCCATAGTATGGATTACCAAATGTGACAGAATTCTTGAACGGGGTCATAATGCAAAATTTGAGTTTGACTTTTTATTTCATTTTATAAAGGTACAGATTGAGAGCATTGTAAATGGTTTATAATACAATACTGTTTGAGAAAGTTATGTGAAAGAAATGCTGCTTTAAAAGTTGATAATCTGCTCTACTTACTTCTGAGAAAAGAGGCTTGAAAGATTCACACTTGCCAGAGAGTTGGTCTTTGTTTACACCCATTCAGCATAGTTCACACCCTCTTAAGCCTTAACCCCACCCAGCTATTTAAGTATTCAGATGGGGACACTTTGGCCTTGTGCTAAACTGGCCTGGTTGGTCTCTAATGAACACATACAATATCAAGCCAAATAAAATAATACAATTAAATTTGTTTTTTTACATGGACTTGATACATCAGGTATAAACAGTACAGTTAAAGTTAAAGTAGCTTAGCAGCAGGATTCATAAATAGTAGCAGCAATGTGTAGATAGTTGGAGTGCAGATGGACAGCCACTGAGCCATTATAGGGTTATAGATTAGGCATAATCACACACACCTGGATAAATGACTGGTCAATCAGGTAGCTTATTATCAAACTTAGTGACTTTCTCACTTTTGTGAATACTATGCCAACATAATTGCTAAGCATAATCAAACGCACCTGGATGAATGACCAGTAAATCAGGTAGCTTTATTATCAAACTAAGTGACTTGCTCACTTTTGTGAAGAAAAGCTAGCTACCCAACAAACAAGCTAGAAACCAGGAAATGTTAGCTAGCTGGTAAGTTAATGTTGTTACCTAGCTAGCTAACAGTAACGTCAGCAGCTATAGCTAGATAACTAGCAATACAAATGACTTTGACAACTTTTCGAAAAGGAATTATCTGTAGCTAGTTAGCTAATGTTCGACCCATATACATTTAGGAATGTTTCACGACAGACTGAATATCCTCTGATTACATACAAAGTCCTTTGTTGTTTGCGTTTAGTCTGTGGACCTCGTATACAACGTGTCTTTTCGCTGCCGTTCACACTCAAGGTGTTCAGTACTCCAAGAAATTATGCATCTTTCATTGTCACTATCATAACTGCCATTGTTGTCCTTTTCTTGTAAATGTAATCCGTGGGCAGTTGTTTTATACAAGACGATCCAGCGTTTACTTTCCTCCATTGGCACTGCAATGAAATGCCTCAATTTTGCCTGAACGTTTTGAACAGTATCAAAGTTTGGGATTTCCTCATCGTTGTCCGATTCATCTTCTGAGTCATGGCATCATTGTACTCCAGAAAGTAGTATCTCACAACTTGAGATTTGTTGATAACACCAGCTAAATTCAGGGCAGCGATGTGGTTTTTGAAAAACCCAGGGTTGCAATTCTATTAAAGAAGTACGGGTATTATGACAGAAGTCAGTGCCTTGGCAGACCAATCAGAACTCAGTATGTCAGCATGTCCAGCCCCTTCATTATCTCAGCCAATCATGTATAGCAAAAGTCCTGTATTTTCTACTGGTTAAACAAGGGTTTGAGTTTTTAATTTTATTCGTATTTACACTTCGCATATTAGTTTGTTATTAAGTCACATGAAAGTTCACATCTTCACGAAGGCATTTCTGCAAAAAAGACAAAATGTCCCAGAACATGTTTTTCTTAAAAATATCTCTCCTGAATAGTAGTGACATGCAACATACGCCCCCGTTCAGGAATTCTGTCACAAATCTATACCAAACCTACCTTGACACAAAACAACAGATTGACTCAAACGCTATATGAATGAAAAGTAATTCTACAAAATATCTTCTGACCTTCACACCTTTTAATTAAAATGCATTCTGGGTGACTACCTCATGAAGCTTGTTGAGAGAATGCAAAGAGTTTGCAAAGCTCTCATCAAGGCAAAGTGTGGCTACTTAAAACTAGTGTATTTTGAGCAGTTGAACACTTGTTTTTGTTACTATGTGATTCCTGTGTTATTTCATAGTTTTGATGTCATCACTATTATCCTAAAATGTGTGAATTTTGAAAAATAAAGAAATACATTTGAATGAGTAAATGTGGACACCAAACTATTGCTCTTTCA